>CM042147.1:27500-35000 GCA_023376005.1 Doryteuthis pealeii
TATATATATATATATATATATATATAATTCAATTTGTCTAAAGTTGGGAATAAGTGATGAATGGAAACGAGGAGGCAAACAATCAGATACGAAAATGAGAACATTGGAAATTTGAACCACCCTTATATATATATATATATATATATATATATATATATATATATATACTCACACACACATATATATATATATATAATGAATACATATATATATATATGTATGTATGTATTTAATTAATACACACACAAATATATATGTACATTTATATGTGCTTAGGCATATGTGCTTAGGCATATGCGCACTCATATATATATATATATATATATATATATATATATATATATTATATATATATATATATTTATATATAGATATGCATACTACACTTACCACAGTTTTGAGTTAGGCACGGAGGTCTATAAGAAAGTTCAACACAGCCATTGTGTATGTGTGTGTGTTTATGTCGTCAAACACGCTGACTTTCCACATATCAACATACAGATATTTTTTGTTTTTTTTTTTGTTGTTTTTTTTTGTTGTTTTGTTTTTTTTTTTTGTTTTTTTTTTACATCGTAGTCAAATCATATACGTTTAAAAGTTTCGTGTGTATTTTCATCTCAACGTCTTCATTTTTTCTTTTTTTTCTTTTTTTAGATTAAACATTTATTATTTTTCGTTTTTTTCTCTCTTTTTTTTTTGCATTGTTATTTTTTTATCACCTTTTTTATTTTATTTTTCATTAAAATTACATTTTTTTTCATCCTCATCTTTTTTTTTCTTTTTTTCTTTCTTCTCCTTCTTCTTTGTCACCGATTTGTTTTAAAAAATAGATATCAAAGTCATTATCAAGACGTCATCAGAATATCTGTCAACAAAACGTTTTTCTTTTTTTAATTCTCAAGAGAGAAAAACAAATTCTTTGTTTCCTCGATATAAGCGTGTATAAATATTCAAATATCAATTTCACAGATTTCTCTGAAAGAGCTTTCAAATCATTTCGTATTGTTTTTATTCATTAGATTTTTATGCAATATTTTCATATCTTAAATTAATTCTTTTATTTGCAAATTCTAATTTGCAAAAGTGTGTTTTTTTTAATACAGTGGTACCTTGACTTACGAGTTTAATTCGTTCAGCTCGTAACTCAATTTCCTCGTATATCAGATCCCTTTTCCCATTGAAATATAATGAAATGCTATGAATCATTTTTAGCTCCTCTCCTCAAAAAAGCAAAATAATTTTACATTATTTTTTTAAATACGTAAAATAGCATTCCATTGTATAAAAACATAATAAAACAATATGTAATGAATTATGTGCTGTAATATGTTTTAATGTTTATCTTTTTCATACATAATATTTTTCTTTGGCGTAATAATTTTGGAAAGTTAAATGGTTTTAGTGAACTTATAAACACAAGCGTATTTGAATCTAACTCGTTACCTCATATTTTAGCTCGCAACACAAAGCAAAAAAATCGATCGATTGACAGCTCGTTACTCAGAAAACTCATCATTTCGGGCTCTCGGAAGTCAAGGTATCACTGTATTTCATTTTTTTTTTACTTTATTTCCTTCCTTTTTTTTTTTCATTCACACGCACAAATATTTGTATCTCTTTTTCAAAATTAATTCAGTTTAAGTTGATTAAAAAAATTGAATATTTTCATGTCATATTTAAATATCGACATTTTTCTCTTTTGGTTACGGGCTGTCTCATAATAAAACCGACATTTTTCTTTCAAATTAACTTACTTTCCATAGAATGCAATTTAATTTCTTGTAGCCTTCACGAACTCCAACATAGTTTTGAACAAATGATATTCTAAGATTTGTGTATAAATCTTACCAATCAACCGTATCAAAAAAAAGAGGCCGCTGTTTTTTTTTTTGTTTTTTTTCAACCGAATCCCCGAAGAGATTTTCAGCAGTCTTAATGATGATCCCAGTATTCTTAACAGGATGGGGACACACCGAATTTTCTGGCCAGATTAAAAAAATAACATTTTTCCAGAGAATTTAAAAAAAATGCTCTTCCCAGCCTGTGAACGGTTCCGAACGCTGAATATACAGTCTGTTTCTTCACCAGTATGTTAGCCATTATCCCCCCCCACCACCAAAAAAAAAAAAAAAGAAAAACAGGTATATATTTATGTTAGTTTACAGCTCTGGTTGTATACAGAACTCGCGTCGAAAACGTCAAGAAAATCCGGGAAGACCATCGAACTGCAAAAATGTCAGTTTTTGATATGAGATAACCCTAAAAAAAACAATATTCGTCTTAATCTTCAACAAGTACTTTTTTCTTAAATTGCTTTCTTTAAGAACAATTAACATTTTGATACCAGTACGTTCTCCAATGGACTACTACACATGGACACAATAGTACTGACCGACCAGCAAAAATTCCCATTCATCAGTTCTGCGTGGACATTATATGCCGTCTAGAGACAGGCTGCTCAAAGTGGTATATATATATATATATATATATATATATATATATATATATATATATATTGTTCTTCGCGAGCTGTGACACAATACAATAGATAGAAATAACTGGAACTTGATCGTAAATCAAATGATGATAATATGCCACAATTACGGTACCGGTCTGTGGCGGATTAGAAAAATATCCTACCGGTACACCACTTCTGATAGTTTGAGAAGCACTGACCCAAAGAACATACCAAGACCGATGACCAATAGGGACGGATAGCGAGACAGAGTCAAAGAAATCCGTGCTGTCGGCACGCATTGATGATGATAATGGTAACAGAACGATCCGTGCTACTAGTACCATGTAACCTAGTACAGTCTGTCGAATTGCGATCACCAAGTGGGGAGCCACAGAAGAAATCACTCTGTAGAATACCAGGACGTCACAGGATTCGTGCGTATATGTTTGCTAAAATTAAGTAGCATTTTTAGAGCAATATTTAGCCTGCTCCCCTCGCAGATCATTGATCGTCTAGTGAGTATTATCTCCAGAGTGTTTCTCCATTTACAAATTTAAGCCTAGGGAGGTTATAATTTTGGTGTTAAGATAATAATCAGGGCACTTAGCCGTGGGAAAACAAATGGGAATCTTTTTTTTTTTAAATAAAAAAAAATCAGATAATTTCTATGGCAATGAGAATAGGACTCATTATGACCATTACACTCTATGTCTTACGCTATTAAATAAAGTTTATTAAATATAAACGTATCTATTAAATAAACCATGATTTTATCTAATTGATAAAGTAATTTCTCTAGACAATTGTTTTCTTTTTTTTCTCTCAACCCTTTGTAAACTTTCAGCCAGAATTATTTTTATTTTATCTATATTATTTTATTGTAAATATTTCGATTTACTCATTACAGTAACTAATTGATAAATAAGATCTCCAATTCTATAAAAACAAAATTTCAGACCAGGGTACCTCTTATATATTTTCCTGACTTCCCACCAGGCCAGATTAAGATAGAGTACTTTTAACATAGGGAGCCACGCAAAAACCGAAGCTCAAGCAATAGCCACTGCACAAAATGCGTGGTCCCGTCAGCATCCCCTGTGAGGGGCGCTTCATGCACCGGGCAATCAACTCGGCCCTTATCCCTTTTAGGCGAGGGGGTATTTCTTGCCAGTGAGGACGGCCCCCTGGGACTACGCGATTTATCGAGCAATGGTTAGCGAGCTGGGTGAACGGACCATTGTGAGTTCGGTTCTCACTGTGTGGTCTATAATAATTGTCTTATAGCAAACTAAGTGTTATAGGTGATAAAACCTATGTACATAAATGGAATGCGCCGACGACTACTATAAGTAGCAGGGACAATTGTGGCTTGACTCGAAGCAACGCGAGTCAGCTCGCAACTGTATGGTCGGACGCAATCTCTACTTTCTTTTCTGTAATTTCTACTCATTTTTGTTCAATACATTTGTATCCATTTTTACCAGTCGTTTGTCCTATTTTTGACCCTTAAAAACCCCACAACACTAAGGAAGGCTTATGTAGAGAGGGGTACACCGTTGTGATGTAATTATTTTACAAGTTGGTCTCGCAAATCAATCACTGCTGAGTAGTAAGTTGGCAACTCAATGCCTATGACATTGTGTCAAGTTTCTGACCACCAGTTATTATTATTATTCTATTATATTATTATTATTATTATTATTATTATTTACTCCTTTTGAGTTTTCACATCAGCATTAGGTGATGGTCTTTCATAGGAGTCTGAGTGACAGCAAGTCTCCTCAGGTCTCCAGGACTCTTCTGAGTATTCTGGCAGATTGCAGCCGTGCAGTGTTCTGAATGGTTTCAATCCTTCCTCTGATTTCCAGACTTTCTAGACCCTTTTCCAATCCTTTTGGGACCGTTCCAAGTGCACCAACTATAATTGGTATCACTTTCACTTTCATATTCCATAACTTTTTCAGTTCTCTGGCAAGGTCCAGATATTTGTCCATTTTTTTCATTTTCCTTTAGCTTTACCCTGTGATCTGCTGGCACTGCAAAATCCACCAGTTGACAAGTTATTATTATTATCATTATTATCATTATTATTATTATTATTATTATTATCTATTTAAAATTATAATAAATAGAAATAAGGCATAGTCGGGATTGAACTGTTGTCCAATGGGGCGAGAACAAAACGAAGGGATATTGGTCGAACTGGATATCAAAATGTCGATACATTTACATCAAGAATGAATAAAACAAAATGTCTTCGGCATAAAATGACCAAATGGATTGACATACCGTAATATCCAACCAACCAACAACCAACCAACCAGACATTTTTTATACGAAATGTTTATACAGTCAAATCCACTCTATTTCTTAAATTACAATTCTATCTGTTCTATTTGTCTTTCTTGTTCTCAATCCTTCTTGAAGAATGTATTGCTGATAGAGTTCATAACCCAATTTATTTTTCTATAAAAACGACATTATTTTGTCGATTTGATATAATTTATTTCGCTATATTGGTCCAGCGCCCCAGAGACAAGAAGTTCCGTTTTTCTTTTTTGGTGTGTTCTACAAAATACGTAATTCTTGGCCAGTTGAAAAGGACTTAAAGTAAGCAAGTCCTGAACTATGGAATCCTTTGGTAAGTGAATAAGTCCTGAGTTATGGAATCCTACGTAGTGTCAAAGGTCCAGTGATATAATCCTATGTTCCGTCGTCCACGAAGGTTCGAAGCAATATGCGTAGGTATGACCAGAACAGCCGGTATAAATAACAATATCAGCAGCAGAGTACGTACTGCCAGTGATTGGCCAAGAATATGGTCACATGATTATCGCCGAGTCTATAAATAAGAGTAGACATCTAGCACACATCTTATATTACAAAAATCTGGACGTGGTAATTTGCATTTCATTTAGCGCTAATATCCTTGGGAAAGGTATGAATCCTACTCTCCCTCCAGCTATGGGTAAATAGTAGGGCAGACTGGGCTCTTTAACCTTGGTTAGGTCACCGGTCTAGGAGAAGGAAAACTCTGAATTCAAACCTGCTGAACTCCGCTTAAGAAATTGACCTTGTGTCGCATCCTGCTCGTGCAGAGGGGTTGGTAAATATATATATTACAAAAATCTCAACCCCACTCCTTTTTATATAAGGTGGGTAATTCTCGTTCAGAAATATTAAATCATTTCATTCAGGAATATAAAGTTACAATCATTTCATTAAGAAATATTAAAGTTTATAGTAATAGCATTTTTTGTATTACTTCTAATCCTAAATTTTACTAATCCTATTTTGTTAAAAAATATATATTAATTATTGTTATTATTTTTAAGGACTTCCGATCAAGTCATGTTAAAAGTTTCAGTTCACAAAAGCTAAGTGACAATAAGACTGATCATTTAGTCTGAGACTTGCGGGAAATACTAAGTAAAAGGGAATAGATAAAAGTATTCAGGACGTGAAAAAACACCTCACGAGAACACAACTGTATAGCCACCAGCCTCATATCACACATACCATCCGTGTGAGGTGAATAAGACACGCTGGGCACTGTTGGAGAAGCAAATGTAATATATTGTCTGATCAGTGCACCCAAGGACCAGGCTGAATAGGAAGTGCATGGGGGTCAGGTGCAGCCTGGAAACGAAAACAGGATGTGGCCCTGACCTGACCTTTTGCACCTGGAAATGCAGGTGAATATTTGACATGATTTCGGTGCAGAAATCTGTAGGCGCGTAGCCCATAGCCAATGAAAACAGCCTGCGTGGGCGAAGAGGCGTGTCTAGAGAAAAAAATGCGTAGGTGTCACGAACAAAGAGGCGTGACACCGGGGGTCAGACTACAATAAAAGAAGCCCGTAGAGATCGATTAGACAGACGACGATCAGGTTCGAGATCACTTGAAAAGAACCCCCGAAGGCTCCACGTTGCGTAACCCTGCCAATGACTCTCAGCTGTACACAACCGGGGAAAATAAACATCTCATCTTACATTTTCCTAAATACAAGTGTTTGTGTTCTTTGACGGGTCCAGTGTGTAACACAAAGATGAACTCATAAGTGACGTTCCTCTGTGGAAGCCATCACATGGGCACGCCAGAGTGGGTCGTCCAGCAAAGACGTACATAGATCAACTCTGCATGAATGCTGGATGCTGCGCTGAGGATCTCCCAGGAGCAATGAGTGATAGGGAGGGATGGCGAGAGATTGTCATGGATATTTGTGCTGCTAGCGCGACAGGGTGATGCTGATGATTTGACAGAATAATGAAATTTGCATTAAGATAAATACACTATACAGAGGCGTAAGACACACCTTTTGGGGTTAGCTGTTGGCTGTGGGTAGCGACTCGTAATGCCCGATGACAGGATCCTAGTCCCTGAGCAATCCGTCACTCTTGTACTAAGTGGCTCTTTGACATGTAACACACCAGTTTTGGGATAGATGGGCAGTCGGAGAGGCCCCATCCTATCAATCAGCTAATCAGGTCAAGTCCTAGCACTGATATGACTGACCCGAACGTGTTCTTCAAATTGCTCTTATGACAAGCACCCAACCTTTTCTATCACATAGGTGCTAGAAGCCAGTGGCTGAGGGTCAACCAACAGTTTCTAAATATATAAAAGTAGTCGTAGGGGTGGCCTAAAGTCGGTATCAGCCAATCGGCCAGTGAGTCTATCCCCTTTTCACTAGCACTAGACATAGGAGATTGTTTTTGCGTCTGAGGTGGAACGCCACACCTACCATCAGCCCCTTACTTTACCGCAAAAATATCCCTGTGCTACACATACGCTGAGTTGGCGAGGGCCGGTATCGAACTAGGAACCTTAAGGTTTCTAGCCGAACGCTCTACCGACTGAGCTAACCTGGCTCCTTTATAAATATATAAGTTATTTCTTGTAATTCATTGATACACATGAAGTTAATAAAAATTCTAATGCTAAAAGTAATTCTACGAAATTATGTGTATAACTGGATCGGACGTAACTCAAAAACATTCTTCGTCGACTGAAAGAATAAGTCGATATGTTTCTGCAAATCT
>CM042147.1:40000-42500 GCA_023376005.1 Doryteuthis pealeii
GGAACAAGTCCCATTCTAACGGGCATGTTTATAACACCTAAGATTAATCGTAAACTCGATTAATTTAAAGTAACCCTGAAGAATCAATCGATGAAACTCGAGTAGGTTACTCCTTTCCATTATATATATATATATATATATATATATTATATATATAAAGATTTTTTTTCATTTTAATAGTATGTTAGAGGCATTAATGTAATAAGATATTTTTGAAGGCAAAACTTACTTACTTTACTCTAAAAAAAAAAAAAGGAAAAAAAAAATTAAATGAATGTTTTTCAACATAAATTTGCATTATTTTGCCTTCAAAAAATATCTTTATATATATATATATATATATATTACTTTCAATTATTTCTCTCTGGGTTCCATTTGTTTTGTTTTTTTCAATAGTCTTTTTCTATTTTGGTTTCTTTTCTTTTCAATTCTTAACTAATAAAATGTAATTCTCTCATTTCCTCAACGCACCAGACGACTCCAAAAAACCTGTTCTAAACCTCCATCTTTTCTCTCTGTTTTAAACGGTGTCATCTGTTTTTAATCAATTATTTTTCGCGGTCATAAAAAAATCAAAACAAAATCCAAGGGTTAACGGTCCAAGTCGATTTATAGATTTATCTACCTACATGGAGCTGTGTGGTGTAATGGTTATAGTCGTAGGAAATGAACTCATCGACCCGAATTCAAATCCTGGACGTGGCGGTTAGCATTTCACATAGCGCTAATACCCTTGGTAAAAGTATGAATCCATGTATTCTCCCTCCAGCTATGGGTAAATAGTCGGGCAGACTGGGATCTTTAATCTTGAATAGGTAACCAGTCTAGGAGAAGGAAACCTCTGAATTCAAACATTTTAAGACACTGACCTTGAATCTATATATTCCTCCCCCCTAGCTATGGATCAATAGTAGGGCAGACTGGGATCTTTATTCTTGTATAGGTAACCAGTCTAGGAGAAGGAAACCTCTGAATTCAAACATTTTAAGAAACTGACCTGGAATCCATATATTCTCCCCCCCAGCTATGGATCAATAGTAGGGCAGACTGGGATCTTTATTCTTGTATAGGTAACCAGTCTAGGAGAAGGAAACCTCTGAAGTCAAACATTTTAAGAAACTGACCTTGAATCCATATATTCTCCCCCAGCTATGGATCAATAGTAGGACAGACTGGGATCTTTATTCTTGTATAGGTAACCAGTCTAGGAGAAGGAAACCTCTGAATTCAAACATTTTTAGAAACTGATCTTGAATCCATATATTCTCCCTCCAGCTATGGATCAATAGTAGAACAGACTGGGATCTTTAATCTTGAATAGGTAACTAGTCTAGGAGAAGGAAGCCTCTGAATTCAAACATTTTGAGAAACTGACCTTGAATCCATATATTCTCCCCCCCAGCTATGGATCAATAGTCGGGCAGACTGGGATCTTTAATCTTGAATAGGTAACCAGTCTAGGAGAAGGAAACCTCTGAATTCAGACATTTTAAGAAACTGATCTTGAATCCATATATTCTCCCCACAGCTATGGATCAATAGTAGGGCAGACTGGGATCTTTATTCTTGTATAGGTAACCAGTCTAGGAGAAGGAAACCTCTGAATTCAAACATTTTTTAGAAACTGATCTTGAATCCATATATTCTCCCCCCAGCTATGGATCAATAGTAGAACAGACTGGGATCTTTAATCTTGAATAGGTAACTAGTCTAGGAGAAGGAAGCCTCTGAATTCAAACATTTTTAGAAACTGACCTTGAATCCATATATTCTCCCCCCCCCCAGCTATGGATCAATAGTCGGGCAGACTGGGATCTTTAATCTTGAATAGGTAACCAGTCTAGGAGAAGGAAACCTCTGAATTCAGACATTTTAAGAAACTGATCTTGAATCCATATATTCTCCCCACAGCTATGGATCAATAGTAGGACAGACTGGGATCTTTATTCTTGTATAGGTAACCAGTCTAGGAGAAGGAAACCTCTGAATTCAAACATTTTTAGAAACTGACCTTGAATCCATATATTCTCCCCCCCCCGCTATGGATCAATAGTAGGGCAGACTGGGATCTTTATTCTTGTATAGGTAACCAGTCTAGGAGAAGGAAACCTCTGAATTCCAACATTTTTAGAAACTGATCTTGAATCCATATATTCTTCCCCCCCCCAGCTATGGATCAGTAGGACAGACTGGGATCTTTATTCTTGTATAGGTAACCAGTCTAGGAGAAGGAAACCTCTGAATTCAAACATTTTTAGAAACTGATCTTGAATCCTTGTGTCGCATCCAGCTGATGCGGAGGGGTTGGTAGATATATACACGGAGGCGAATCGAACAATGGAATTTAAAAACTACTCAGATCACGTGATCATACTTACATATTGCTTCTGATGACGTCAAATCATGCATAATCAAACGATCTAAGGCGATTGGTTGTCTGTAAACAGTAAATGTACCACGGTCCAGCGTTGATGTCATGTTTTGTCGTTGACTGCCTTCG
>CM042147.1:45000-52500 GCA_023376005.1 Doryteuthis pealeii
CCGATGGCTCTCTCTTGCCACCCGTCCCTATGGATCATCAGTCCTGGCAGGTCTTCCTCGCAACATCCAGACTCCGCACAGAGCTGATATATGTAGGGGTTTGCTGGTCAGCCTACAGTGGATGTCGATGTGTAGGTATCCACTGCAGAATGTCATGTGTGAGTTCGTCCTTGCTTCTACCGGCAGTGTCCAGCATGTCTTGTTCGTCTTACTCGGGTGGTTTTGTGTGATAGGAGGTAAGTGGCTGTATAGCTGCTTTTTTATGCTGCTTCCAAGATCATTGACGAGTTACAGTATATTTGTTCTTAATTTCTGTAGCATAATATAGGGTGGGGTTTGCTGAGTCTGTAGAGCGTTCGGCTAAAAACCATCAAGTTTCCTAGTTAGATACCGGCCCTCGCCAACTCAGCGTATGAGTATCACACAGATCTGTGCGGTAAAGCAAGGAGCTGATGGTAGGTGTGGCGCTCCACCTCAGACGCAAAAACCAATCTCCTTGGTCTAGCGATAGGGAAAAGGGGATAGACTCCCTCGCTGATTGGCTGACACCGACTTCAGGTCACCCGATGACTTTACTTACATTCTAAAAAATAAAATAAAAAAAACACGTGTTATATTAATTTTTTTTATTATACTAATGATGTTTTTAACATTCCATATTCTATGGCGAGGTTTTAGGGAATAAAATGAAGTCGATCTCATTTAATGACTTTTTTTTAACCAGTGAGATCTAAGCACTGCAATACTGATAGAAGAAGTGTGTTGACCACAAGGAGGAATATGCTGAAAAATAAACCTCATTTAGTCACATTCCATGAAAGTATCTTGGCCAGTCTATGAAATTCTCAACCGATCCTCAGAGAATGTACCGCCCTGTCGGCTGGGGCGTTAGAATGCACCGACTGCACCTCCCTCTGTAGAGGGGTAAGACTCCCCCAATGGGGCCACCTGTTGGCCGTGGGTGGCGACCCCTGATGGTTAAGGATAGAACCCAGGTGGACGAGCAGTTCATGATATGCAATACTCCACTTTGGCCCTATCTTAGGCTAGACGGGCGGTCGGAGAGGCCCCCTCCGATCAATCAGCTGGTCACGTCAACCCCTAGCACCTATATGATTACCCCAGCCCTATTGCCCTTATGGCAAGCCCCAACCCCTTTTTATCATATGGGTGCTAGAAGGCGGTGGCTGCGGGTCTACATGTCCTGGGAATGACGTTAAACTCTATCTGATGGTGAGGTTCCAGTTTTGGAGGTTTGGGGAATGTGGAGCACCCCTTCATCACCATTGCTCCCTGGTCCACTCTGACCCGGAGTGGTAGTACCTGTTAGGGTCCCATCTATGGGTTAAATAGAAAAATGTATTTATAAAAAAATTGTATTATCCATTAAGAATTGATTTATTTCAAAACTTTATCGGCATTAAATGACCCACTGAGGTTGATATGCCGTAAAAAAAAACTAAAAAAAAACAAAAACATTTAACATTCCATATTATATGGCGAGGTTTTAGGGAATAAAATGTAGTCGATATCATTTAATGACTTTTTTTTTACGAATGGGATCTAAGCACTGCAACACTGATAGTTGTGTTGACCGCAAGGAGGAATATGCTGAAAAATAAACCTCATTTAGTCACATTCCACGAAAGAATATTAATCAGTCTATGAAATTCTCAACCGATCCTCAAAGAATGTATAACTGAAAATAAACTTAACGCTCTGTGGCCATAATTAACAATTGCTTAAGTGTCGCATATCTGTGGTTAACATTGCGAGATTATTAATCTCTCAAATTCACACAAACATTGCTTTTAATCTGTCAAACTCAAACGAAATATGGCAGCGGTTTGTGCTACCCCTACTCAGCCAACCATTTGTCCACCTCCACCCCCACAACTCTGGCAGCTTTTTGCCAACCCCGCATCCACCGATTTCGTTTATTGCCCGCTACAAATAATGAATAAAACAAATACAGAAAAAAAGACATCCAGAGGCGCCTGTCTCTCTTGTTTGATGTCGGCTAAAAAAGGATCGCAGCTTGATATTTATTTTAATATGACAGAACTGTATTAAATCAACGCCTATATCTACTACGCCACGTGGATATAGGCGTTGAGTTACTCAGTTCTGAGTGACAGTTATCTCTAGGCTGCAGGTTCAATCCTGGTCGGTAACATAGAATAATTAACACAGCTTAACAATTGTTGTACCCGGTCATGGTTAACGGAATGAGAACAGTCTACCCCCGTGGATCGAAGACTCCGATTACGACAAGATGGTCCCGAGTTCGAAAAGAAGGTCCCTAAGTTCGAATATGGGGTTCCCGATTTCGAGAAGGTTTCCAAGTATCAAGATTGCTGATAAAATGTATCAACAACCAAGGATTCTGCTTAACACCGAGGAACACAAGGATCATATGATTCAATATACACGGACCAAAGGAAAAGTATTATTGAATAGTACACAATAAGGATCAAACCTTATGCCTCAAGGGATCTCCACTGTAAAGTGTTCTCACCTGCAGCCTAAAAATGGCAACAAGAATCTTAACAAAACATATAAAAACTTCTGATCAAAAACTATTAAAAACTGCTGTTCAAAAGGTATCAACACAGCTGATCAAAAACTATCAAAAACTACTGTTCAAAAGGTATCAACACAGCTGATCAAAAACTATCAAAAATTACTGTTCAAAAGGTATCAAAAACTATCAAAAACTTCTGAACAACACAGTTGATCAAAAACTATCAAAAACCGCTGTTCAAAAGGTATCAACACAGCTGATCAAAAACTGTCAAAAACTACTGTTCAAAAGGTATCAACACAGCTGATCAAAAACTATCAAAAACTGCTGTTCAAAAGGTATCAACACAGCTGATTAAAAACTGTCAAAAACTACTGTTCAAAAGGTATCAACACAGCTGATCAAAACTATCAAAAACTGCTGTTCAAAAGGTATCAACACAGCTGATCAAAAACCGTCGGAAATTGCTGTTCAAAAGGTATCACACAGCTGATCAAAACTATTAAAACTTGCTGTTCAAAAGGTATCAACCAGCTGATCAAAAACTATCAAAAACTACTGTTCAAAAGAGAAAGAAGAAAAAAAAGGAAAGTAACTTTTAAAGAAATCAAGCAGCAGGTAGTTAGACGAAGATAGCCTTTTGAAAATCATGTTAGCGTAAATTGCTACAAGGGGGGGGGGGCATTGGATGGTTATAGGTAAATGCTACCGACAACAGCTAGTAATTAGGCCTTGATCAATAGGTAACGGAAGCTTGGATTTTTTCTGAGCGAAACTAGTGGCTTCTAAAACATTCGGTGGGTTTCGATGAAATACTAGAACCGGTAAATGATATGCCTCAACTCCGACACCGGAGGCGGAAGAAAAAGGTAGGATTGACAGGAGACTTGGTGTGAAGTCGAGAGAAGAAGCAGAGGCTTACCAGAAAACAACGAATATAGGACACAGTTCCGCGAGTAGGAAGATGAAAGTTGTTGGAAAGATATATATTGACACATTTTTTCTTTTTTCGTTTGGTTTGTTGGTTTTTACGGCATGCAGAGATGCTGATAGGTACGCGTACTGCATCCTTGACGTACAGAAATGTGTCCCAATGTTTTTCGTTTTTCTTTCCTCGCTATTTCCAGTTATCTGTAAATTCATTTCAATGTTTTTTTTTTGTTTTTTTTTTTTTTAGAAATGAATTACACAGGATAGGTTACAAGATAGGAGTTAGACGGCTTTATTTGCGACCCATAAATTTTTCCGGGGACTCATTCAAAGCAAATATGTGTATCCCAGGACACGCTAAATCAAAATGCCATCAGCATCACTGGGCATATCAATCCTTGTTGGGTTATTTTATGTTGAAGACGTTTTGTTCTATTCTTGCTTGATAGGTATTCAAAATTTGGAAACTTGTCATTAAGAGATTATACAGTTCTTTCTCTTACTAATCTTTCTCTTACTACATTACTACTAAGATTATACTCTTACTACTGAAATTCTTACTATTATTTATTTATATACTCTTTATTTATATATTTCTAAATTATTTATTAAATTTATTAAATTATTTATTTATTATATTCTTTATTCATTATATTATACTAGCAAATATATGCACCCTCCGGGTGCAAGTATTTTAGTTAAATTTTATAATAAAATATAATATTAAATTAGAAAAGCTAATGAAACTGAATGAGAATGTAGATAAAAAGATTTTGAACAGAGGGGGTATGATTGAAAAATAGAACAACTTTGAAACATTTTCCGTTACTCCCGTCTTTCATTGGTAAATTTTCCTAATTAAACTGTTTAGTTAAAATAGGAAGTAAAGAATAATATTACAGTTATTTCTTCTTGTTAAGGGATTTCTTTTAAGATTTATTGAAGATATTTTTGCTCATATTCAATAAGATAAAACCAAACAATTAGAAATCAATAATACTAAGCATATATTTATTAAAATCAATTTTTAAGATCAATATGCAAATTAGCCTTCCCATTCATACTGTAAACCTCTATTTTGTTGTATATATAGATACAATTGCATGTTATTGGTATGTAGATATGGTCAACAATGTAAGTAATGTAAAACAATTTTATTAATAATTGAGGTTTAAATAAAAAATAAAATCATGGAGAATATGATGTAAATAACTAAAGGAATTGTGACTTGTATAGTAATATAGTTTCGGTTACAGACAGACAGACACACAATCTCCATTATAATAAGATATTATATTATACATTACTAGCAAAAGTACCCGGTCCATCAACGGCTTAGATTGCGAAATTTATTCACTAAAATTAAACTTCACTGCTGGTATCACTGTAACAAAAAGCAGGCAGTGAACAATATTTTATTATCAGAAGAAGCTGGTATACGGACAGTTCCGCAAATATTCCGAAAATATCATAAAATGTGTTCTTAATTGTGCTTGCACATTATTTGAAATTAACTTAATTGTTATTAAGAACACATTTTATTATATTTTCGTGTTAAAACATGCAGTTGTATTGATTTGAACAAATTCGTATTTTCAGTGTAGATGACATGAAAATGGCCGACCAAAAAATACGGCTTCTTCAAAGTGAAACAAACAAGGGGAGGTTACTCTCTTTTATGTAGCTAATGTTCAGATTACCGCCTCGTTTATGTTCATATTCATGCCTTCTTACTTCTGCCTACATTTATACCTACCTTAGGAATGACTACCGGTTTAGCCCAGTCGGTAGAGCGTCCGACTAGGACCACAAGGTTTCGGGTTAGATACCGGCCCTCGCCAACTCAGCGTAGGAGTAGCACAGGGACTTGTGCGGTAAAGCGAGGAGCTGATGGTAGGTGTGGTGCTCCGTCTCAGACGCCAAAAACAATTACCTTGGTCTGTTACATAATCTATGCATAGATTATTGTCAACCCTCTGTATTTCTGAAGGGATGGTCCCTTTTCATATTACGGGCGGGACTTTCCATGGAATATTACAGAAAGCCCGCGAAGTACGTGAAGTCACGTGGGACCTGGTGGGCTCTCAGTTTCAACTTGGACGTCAGGCAGAGAAGATATATCTGCTTTTGCTGGAGCTCACTGCACACGCGGGCTGTGTTTAGTTACGGAAAAATGTTTAGTTAAGTAAATAAAATTTTAAATAAATAATATGGTTTTGTGGTTGATGAATGTCTTGGCAACAAAACTGACCTAGAAGAAGAAATGAATCAAGGACGACCAACCAGCAAGAACAGAGAAATAGAAGTCATAGAGAAAGAATAGAAACGACTAGAGATCACCAATGTCCAAGGAAGTAAGTTATGTGCCTCTCTATCTAACTGTGTCTATCTCTCCCCCTCTCTCCAGTAAAAGGACACTTGTGTATTTACCCAACATGGGTATATGTGTATGAGTATGCAACAGGTCTAGCGCTAGTAAAAAGAGGATAGACTTCCTCGCTGTCCGGCTGATACTGACTTTAGGCCACCCAGACGACTATACTTACATTGCATAAATAATTCTGGTGACTGCTTATGGTATGGAGAGGAAGAAACCTAGACAGCTTTTTTTTTTAATTACATTTTCCCAGCAGAAAGTTAAAGCATTGCCAGATTTATTTTTGATTCAGTTGTGCAGACCACTTAGGCAAACAACACAAAAACTGATAAATTCCTCAGTTCCGATTACATAGCGTTTAACAAAATATTTGTGAATATTTCTGTTGCTTAGTGTCGAAATTACGGCCAATAATAGCTGGATTTACGAGGTTGGATCCGGACTATACATTGCAAGAGTATTATTGCACATAAGACTTTTGTATATTTACATAAAAGTTTAAACGTACTTCACACACACACAACATATACACACACACACATATATATATATATATATATATATATATATATATATATATATACTATACTATACTATACTATACTAAAGCTGAGCGGAGCAATTTTTGTCTCCTAAAGGCCTTTTTACTGTTTAGTTTAATGACACGAATGTTATACTAAATTATTCCTTACTTTTAGGATTGAGTTATGTTTGAAAAAAGCTCCATTTTAATTGATTTTAATTAGTCGTAATTTGCAATTAAGTCAAAAACTAACCCGTCCCTTACTTTACATTCCGCCTATTACTTTCCCCCTCACTATGTATATCTTGATTGCCTTCTCGTTATATATGTTAGTTTCTCTGGGGGTAGAGAGAGAGGGGGGAGAGAGATGGGAGAATTTGAAATGTATTTGGATGTTAAATAAGCAGCAACCCGTAGCTTAAAACCAGATCAAACATTCCTTTTCTTAGAAATCTTACAAAATGATTTTAATTTTTTGTCCGGTTGTATTTATATTTTTAAAATTTAATTTACTTTGCAAACTCACTTTTCCCTAATCTCAATTATCTATCCAGAACCTTTATTCCCCAACGTTCACAAACCTTTGCAGACAACAGTCGCCACACACTAACTTACCACCAGACTATCAAATTTCTGCAATGGCAAGAAATGACCCCATAAAAAGAAACATAACGTACAAATAAACCTATTACCCTTTTTCTTCATTTAAGTAAATATATTTTTAAAAATATTAAATGGTTTATTCTATCGATTTAATTTTTACCTACCCCCTTGGGCAATATCTTTCAAAAAATGTTTACACCTCCTGGAGGGGGCTTTTTGCTATTTCTGTCAAATAGAATCATGCACATAAACTTTTGTATATTTACATAAAAGCCTAAACGTACTTCACACACACGCATATATATATATATATATATATATATATATATATATATATATATATATATATATGAGGAAAAAATGAGTAAAGAAAAGAAATGTAGATGGATAAAAATGAATTTTATCGATATCACTTTTAATCGATATCACTTACACATGTGTTTCGGTCTGTTTATCACAATGTATACGGATTTAAGTTATTATTATTATTAAAATAATCAGATGGAGTTGAAATGATGATGATAATGATAATAGGAAAAATGC
>CM042147.1:55000-97500 GCA_023376005.1 Doryteuthis pealeii
GTATACATGTATATGACTGTATGTGTATACATGTATATGTATGTGTGTGTGTTTACATATACTGTGTGGGTGTGGGCGGGTGTCTGTATCACGGTACTGTGATATATATATACAGAGTGACGCCCCCCCCCTTCCCAAAGAAAAAAAACAGGCCTGACTTTCAAAGAAAGTCTGTTTTTTATCACCATATATATATATTTATATAGAGAGATTTTTTGTTGTTGTAAGCGAATGCTTCGAATAATATAGTGTTATAAAAATAATAATAAATAGTGTTTTTAAGCATGATCGGGTGGTGAACGTAAGTGTTAAATAGACTAATATTTAAGAAATACCTTACCAATTGTCTACGAGTTAATAGTGTAGATGTAACTTCAGGTGTATCAATAAACAGGAAGAAACAATTTTATTAACTTTATGTATTAGAAGAAACAATGTTCATGTTAGGTCTATAGGGAATTTGTCCCCCTATTTACGTGCATGTGGAATTGAATACATTAAAATAACTAAGTTTTCTGAAACAAGTAATTTTACAATTGTATAAGTTAAGTTTAGAATTATGTAAACTGTTGTACCGGCCGTTCCTACAGTGGAGAATATACACCGGTTATCACCGGTTCTCACTATAAATAGTGAGACACCGAGTGAAAAGGTTGTACTGTTACCGTAGTGTTACTGTTTAGCGGCAAGCTAGCCGTTCTTGTACCTTATTGTAAATACACTTGTCTCTTTTTACCCTACCTCGACTTGACTTCTTTTTTTACTGTTGAACTAACATCAAACATAAACAAAAGATAATCGAATAAATATTAGTTTAGAAATATTTTAGCAACAATATAAACAATGGTTTAAATTCCATTGAAAATATGTACGCCATCGGATTGTAACAAAATCATATGATATTTACATCATTAGAAAACAGCTGATATTTGAAAATTCCAATATTAAATTTAACTTAATGATCACGTAGACAATGACAAAAGAAAATTATAAAAAGGTCCATAGAGCTGAAAAACTCCAGTTGGAGCTTACGCTCTCCTCAACTCGACAGAGTGGGAGCGGATGCTCCCATAACTCAACACAAGGGAGAGAGGACGCTGTCCGAAGACATAAAACACGACTCAACAGGTCCGTCTATTTTTTCGTTTCATATTTTCTCCTACTCAATACGATACAAGTTTCAATCACAGACATTGTTTTATCAAAACTGCTACAAATTTGACAAGTCCAAATGCACAAATATAAACAAACTTACGCTCTCAGCAAACGCAACTATGTACAGACACATACAGTCGGCAACATTGCCAAAAGAACAATTGACTATCACTATATGAATTGTAATATCTTGTATATAAAGTTGTTTCTTTTATAATTTCATCTTCTTCTTTTGTTTTCTACGGAAATGAAGTTTCCGTAGTAATATACATTTAAATTGTGGGGATCAAAACTCGGATCTTCTTCAACTACACACTCACCAAACAAACACGGTCCCTACAGGTCTTCTGTTAACTTCATATGTATCAATAAATTGGTAGAAATGATTTTCATTTCTCTATTCGTATTAATAGACTGGTAAATTTCCTATATTAGGTTTTTCATTAATTTCATGAATATTTATAAATTGGTATGAATAATTTTCATTATATCTATGTGTATTAAATATTTCTACCAGTTCATTAATAAACATGAGAATTATGAAAATTATTTCTACTAGTTTATTGATAACATAACGTTAATAAAATCCTAACATATATATATTTTTACCCATATATTAATACGCATGAAGTAAATGAATATTATTTATTCCAGTTTATTGATACCTATGAAAATTAATGATGAATCTAAAATGAAAATTATTTTTACCAACTTATTAATACTCATGACGTTAATGAAAAAAACTTACATAAAGAACATTCAACCAGTTTATTAATATAATTAATTTAATGGAAATTATTTTACCCGTTTATAAGACCAAACCAAATAAAAAATATTTACCTATTAACTATTCGATGGTAATGAATTTATTTTTGGATCAAGTCAGCTCTTTTCAAAGAAACGGAATTTTGCTTTTCACCGGTTGTTAGTAAAAAAAAAAAAAATCAACAACACGATTTTTTTTACTTTATAATTTCATACAAACCAAAGACACGTTTTCATACTAATATAGTTTTTGATATTAATAAAAAAATTAATTATTTCAGAGATCTCAGTTGGATTCCTATTCTAATTAATAAAAACTATTTCATTTAAAGTTTTATAATTAAAGAAAATAACAATATTAGTTTATCATTAGTGCAAAATTATTTTTTCACATATTCTAACAACAACATGAAATAACAAATTAAAAAAAAATTAAAATCAAAAACTATTTTTGTATAAAAAGATGTCTTTGGTTTGTATGAAATTATTATGTCAACAAATCGTGTTGTTTTGTTTACTAACAGCCGAGGAAAAGCAAAATTACGTTCCTTGAAAGCAGCTCGCAACTGGGGTGCCTATTGGTGACTTGATCCATTTTTTTACTAGTTTATTAATTCACATAAAGTCAATTAAAAACCTAACATATCTACTAGTTTTTAATACATATGACGTTATTTCATTTAATTTATTAATGCCAATGAAGCTAATAAAAAACCTAACGTAAAAAATTCTGCCAGTTTATAAACATACACAATGTTAAGGGAAATTGTGTTTACCCGTCGACAGGATAGGAAAAGGCTCGAAATAATATCATAGATAAAGCAGAAACATATAGGTATTTACTTCGCATCCCACGTATGGGGGTGTGACATAAGGTCTTAATTGGGACCATCCACAAGCCAACGCTCAAGGGGTGGTAGGTGAAAATGTATTGATCCCGTCGGCATTTACCCTTAAGAATGGCGCCTCAGGCACTGAGCAATAAACCCATGTTACATAATTATTAGATTCCTAATATTTATGTACAGTAGTGTAGAAACTAAAATGGCGTTTTCAGTGAAGCTGGCGGCCTTGAAGAATTGAATGACAAGGCCTGATCTCAGTCCTGATCCTACCTTCCGGTGGATACTGTGAGAAGACGCTCTTCTAGTTTAGATTAGAAAGTAAGTTTAGTTAGAGAGTAGCGGCCGACCTCGAAGGTGGTAAGTCGCGTTATACGCGCTGCCGTCTCATCTGCGCAGATTGTCTGGTTGGGGATTTCGAAATAAAATATGATCTAAGTAAATCAACGTCTTGTGTTATTATCTAAAAACTAACAATGACACAGGGCTTCTGATAAAGAGAAATCTCCAATGGAAGACCAGACACGAAGTCCCCAAGACAAAGTCCAGACTTTAGAAAATACCAAAGATGACCAGAAGAAGAATAGAAGGAACGAGGTATGCAACACCCAGCTCTGTTCCTTTAAATCAAGGGGGTAGGTATTGCCACTTGACCCCCAAACCAAGAGCCGGATATTAGATAAGAAGATATAAACTCACCCAAAAGAGATAATTGTCCTTCAAAAAGTAGTTGCCTTTTAGGACAGGTCAGTAGTTTTTCACATGGCTGTTTCTGGAGCATATGTTTCATGAACTGCAAAAGAGAGGAATTAAAATGACTGCTATTGAACTGAATGAAAAGAATAGACGAAAGGATGATGAAAAGTTTGTTGCGGTTTTTTAGATATAAGGCATCAGGTAAATGGTCACTCCTACTTATAGACTCGCCTATAAACACGTGACCTGAGAAGGATTTCTATTGTCCAATCACTGGCACTGCTGCTGATGCTTCTGCTGTATTAATAGAGACCATATTCTGAGCTTATGTCATTGATACTTGGATTATCTCGGACGAAGGACTTACAAGGAATACGTTATCACTGGATTCTTACTGGCTTGCTTACTTATTCATTACATCTGGAACGAAGGATGGCTGCCAGATACTCAACAAAGTTCTCATCCCGACCAAAAAAAAAAAAGGATGAGGAGTTGTTGAATACTCCTTATTACTAATAAGAAAGAAATAAGAAATTTATTTATCAATAGTAGGTACAAGTTATAAAGAATAAGTAAAAGTAAAACTTTATTTTTGTTAAACTACTATTGAAGGGAGGCCATGCCTAATAGCGTGAAGCTAAGCCCATGGACATGACCACCGTTGGACGCTCACAGGAAACGATACAAGACACACCAGGCAACACAAACATAAAGATATATATCATGAGACAAATTAGCCGTGTGAGAATCTAAATGCAAATCTGTTGTTTATTAGAGGCAATAAAATGCTTTTTCAAAAGTTTTTTTTAAGGACAAAATAATTTATCGAAACAAGCTTCACCTTTTCCTCCTTTTCTTCATCAAACAAAACCGACTGAACAGTGTTCTAAGAATTAAGTGCATTAAAACGAATCGAATTATGCCTAAAATTAAACGTGTTGATAATAGGGAAATTAAACAAACCAGTTTGGTCAGCACGAGTGACCTGAGCATGGGTGAAGTCAACTGCAAAAGCATTCTGCTTACGTAGATTGTCTAAGTCTTCCATTTGGGTAATTCCATGTCAAATCATCCAGAAAAAAGAAAAATTGTCACCCACCCTCTTCAATCTTTCTGAATTTTTTCCTTGTGTGGATTATGATAAAGTTAGCCAATTCCCAAAATCTGAGCTTCGAATTCCAAAATTTGTCGGATTTATGTCGATTTTTAGCTATCCAAATTTGGTGGGGGTTGGCGAAAAATGGCGACTTTTTGTAATCTATTTCACTTTTTAATCCACAATCACCCTATATACTTAATTTTCTCACGATACTTACATCAGGAATGTAAACACGGGGATCAATTTCATTTATTGTTGGCCATATAAGCTGTTGGTGGATTTCGCGTACGCGTTCGTAGTTTTTCAACCACTTCATCTTGTCTTCGAGTTCGTCTGAAAAGATAAAGAATATGAAATAGTTATCTTGAATACTGTAACAGGGAAGGTGTCGAAATGTAAAAGAGGGAACTTGACCTATCACCTATCCATCACGTCCCCGAGCACATCCACAATAATCAGTCGTAGAGGGCGCTGACGGAGGCGATTACATAATAATATCCGTATAGAAGTCTTTTTACTTTTTCAGAATTGCATAAAAGAGACAGGCTAGGTATTTAACCAACCCGTTAACAAAGGGTAGGATGTCACAGTTGGTCGCATGTATATGGCATCCAGCGAGAATCAAACTCGCTATTCATTAGTAATAAAAATTAATTTCTTAAAAAAAATAATTTTTTGACAATTTAATAGAATATAGTACATACCAATTACATAAGCGAAAAAAAAGTTTTCAAATATTATATTATGACATTTTTTTGCACTTTTTATTTCCGATTTCATTAATGTTTCCTAAAAAAACTATAGCGCGGTACGTTATACAATTTCATTAATATAGTTATTCAGCCTCTTATCTTTATAGAAAAAAAAGTACCAAATATTTTTCCGAGTCATTTTTTTTATCTCATAAAATAAAATTGGGGGGTGGGGTGATAGACCTTGTAAAAAAATATTTCCCCTAATATATTTTAGAAAAAAACTATTTCAGATGTATTTACATCCAATGGTAAACATTTATGGAAATTTTCGTGAAAATCGGACCATTAATTGATTTTTCATAGAATTTTTTAAAAAATCGTCTTATCGTAACTTGTTTTTAGCTACGTTTTTTTTTTACTTACTTGCTGCTCAAGGTCGCGTGTATGAAGCATCCATAGACTAGAAATCACTAGCAAATGGCTTGCATGTCTAGTTTGCAAACTGTATGGGGAATTTGCCCCCCTTATTTACGTGCATGTGGAATTGAATACATTAGAATAATTAAGTTTTCTGAAATAAGTAATTTTACAATTGTATAAGTTTAGAATTATGTAAACAAAAGATAATCGAATAAATATTAGTTTAGAAATATTTTAGCAACAATAGAAACAATGGTTTAAATTCCATTGAAAATATGTACGCCATCGGAATGTAACAAAATCATCCGATAATTTATGTCATCAGAATTCCACAGATACCAAAATCATTCGATATTGCATCATTGCAAATCACCTGATATTTGATGAATATTTTAGCTTAAGGAACACGTATAAAAACAATTATATAAGAACAATTATAAAAAGACCCATTTAGCTGAAAAGCTTCAGTTGGGTCGAATGCCCCCTAACTCGACAGACGGAGCGAAAGCTCTCCCTAACTCGACACAATTGGGAGAAGTCGCTGTCCGAAGACACAAAATGTAGTATATCAGGTCTGTCTCTTATTTTCGTTTCCCATTTTCTCTCTCTCCCTCTCAACGCAACAAGTTTCAATCACAGACATTGGTTTATCAAAACTGCTTCAAATTTGACAAGTCCAAACACACAAATATAAACAATATAGACACATACAGTCGGCAACATTGCTAAAAGGACAATTGAATATACCAATTGTAAATTAATGTATATAAAGTTGTTTATTGTATAAATTTTATCGTCTTTTGTTTTCTACGGAAACTACATTTCCGTAGTCTTATACATTTAAATTGTGGGGATGTGATACTGTGGTTGAAGACGAACATGGTCAGAATAAATAAATAAATAAATAAATAAATAAGAAAGAGAGTAGGTTAAAGTTAGGCATAAGTAAAAGGGGTGGGTGGCTGACCTTTTTACGAATCCAAAGATTAAGTCGTAAAGTTTAAAGAGACCTGTATGCCACCATGAAATGGGACCACTTGGTGATAATATCTTAGGCACCCAGGTATTAAAAGCAAAAAGGATTTTTAGGAGAAATTCTCTTTTGAAAAAAATTAATGATCAACGTATTGTCTGAAAAAATATTTAATTACTTTAATTTTAAAGGTTAATGGCGACTAAAAGTCTGCGATTTATTTAAGTGCTGGCCATTTGTGTGGTCCGGAGAAGATGGTTTGGGGAAGGGGAATTTGACATAAATACAACTAAACTCGAGCCCTAAGACAGTTACAACTCGGCCGTTGGGGTGTCAAGATCGCCGGTAGGGATAAACAGTAGCAGCTAGCGAGTATCAAACACCCCCTTCTTCCATGTGTCTTGTTTACACTTGTTGTTGTTTTGTTTTTAATCCTTGTGAGCCTGTTTTTCTGACTCGTGCCTTAAATTCGGCCAGCACATAATTCACAACGTTGGGATCTAGGCAAGTACATCGAAAGAGCAGAGTGCAGAACAGGTCTTCTCACAGGGATCAAAACTCGGATCTTCTTCAACTACATAAACACCAAACAACAACGGTCCCTACAACTATTACACAACGTGCTTCGCGTCTAATCAAATGCATGAGTTTGTCATTTATCTAACACATTTGCCAGAAGTGGGATGTGACACTATGACAAGTTAATGGCCATCCTTTAGTTTTCAAGCAAGTGCGCTTGTCCATCGCTTTTACATTTTTTCAGGTCAGTTAACTTTGAACCACATATCTTTGAGGCGTAACCTAGATTCTCAAAGATACGTGGTTCAAAGTTAACTGAACTGAAAAATGTAAAAGTTTTTAAATAAAATAACTAGTGCATTATATATTTTATTCATTAATATATCAACACTGAAAATGTCATTAAATTCGGTTTATTCCTTGATTTTTGGTATTTTTTTTTCTTTCGGCGTGTTGACAAACGATGGTGGAATTTAGGTCCGTTAAGTTCGATTTAACTATTTACCCTCCTAATAGTAGGTTCTACTGGTTTTTTTTTAACCATGGTATGCCAACAACTAGTCTAAGAGACGGAAAATAGGAATTAATTCTTCATAATTTCCGCTTAAAAATTTACATTGTGTCGCATTCTGTCGGCTGAGACTATAGAATGCTCCGACAAGCAAAAGATACGGAAATGTAAGGATAACAATGCGGGTATATATAAGCCGAAATGGCGTACTGACAGGGTTTTTCGACTGGATGAGGCATGGCCACGTGGAAGTAGTGACCCGAGTTCAAATCCTGAATAAGGTTGTTTGCGTTTCCCTTCGCTTGGGAAAGGCATGAATCCATCCATCCCCTCTCTGCTATGGGACAGTATAGTAGGACAGATTGGTTTATTTAGCCTTGGTAAGGCAACCAGTCTAGGAGAAAGAAAACTGAATGAATAATAGCAAGGTTATCGGGAAAATTATAGTTAAGTTATCTGCCCCTCATTTTTAGTCACTCACTTCCGAATAGGGTGAGTCGGATGGCTGAGGAAAAGTTGATTACTATAGGAAAAATCATAGTTGAATTATCTGCCCCTGCCACAGAGGGCGAATCGCCAATATACGATATTGGCGCCTAAATTAAATTCCATGACGAAAATCACTTATCGTGTTGGGCAGTCAACAAGCGAGTAGTGTTTTCCTGTGCTCCCTTTACCTTCCAAAAACCCTCAGCAAGATATCTGGTAGCAAGCGCCATCAAGTTTGCAAACTTTTTGTACGTTTTTGAATATATGTTTTTTGTTTTTTTAATCTTCAATTGTTGTTCTTGTCTTCTTCACCCGAATTAACTGCTTGTAACCTGGGAAATTATATGAGTCCCGCGAATTCTCATAAGCTAGACGGACTGACCATTACTAGTGAGTATGAGTGTCGTTGGGTGCTCTATACGTCCGACCTTATGCCACTACCAAGCAAAGCTTAACAAATAACTATTTAACATAATCAATAAAGCTTGTGAAATGCTCTATAACTAGTCCGAAAGGTTGACCTAAAAGGTCAATCTGTCGACCTCTTACACAACCAACTTACACAACGAATTCTCCACTTTCTCAATCGATTCTGTGATTTGTTGTTTCTCTTCTTCATCTTCTGTGTACATCCTTATGTTACTGAGCATAAGTGGTAATTTCGTGCAGTGCTGGATAGGGGCCACCAAGAGGTCGGGTATCTGGAGCCGGTTGCAGCGTTGGTCTTGCTCACACCACTAGAAAAAAAAGAAAAGAAGAATACGAGACAATACATGAGAAAGAAGAACAAAAAACGAAAGGAAAGAAAAGAAAAGAATTAACAAGAAAATAAGACAAAGATGTTAAAATTGACGGTGCTAAGAAAGAAATTCGGAAAAGAAACACGCTGACACGTGACGGTTTTTGCTTTTCATCGACAACTTCCGGTTGTTTGTTAACTGACGATTTTTAGAAACGATTTTTTTTTAGTTATTTCATGTTGTTTTTATTACTTCAGTAGGATTTTTTTTACTTATAAAATTATAAACGAAAGACACGTTTTTATATTAAAGACAGTTTTTTTATTACAAATTACTTATTTCATGTTGTTATTAATTTAATAGCATTTTTTTTAATCATAAAACTCTAAACGAAAGACACGTTCTTTAGTTATTTCATGTTTCTGTTACTTCTTTCATGTTATTGTTACTTCAGTAGCATTTTTTAAAATAATAAAACTCTAAAGGAAAGACACGTTTTTATATTAAAGACACGTTTTTTTTTTTTTTGTTTTACTTATTTCATGTCGTTGTTGATAATTCAATAGCACTTTTTAAAATTATAAAACTTTAAATGAAAGACACGTTTAACATGGCAATGGTTAACAGTTTTATGGAGAAATCCTAAATCACGCTCAATCGCTGTGGTACCAGAGCATTACTTTAATAAATCAAAGTTTTGCTTATTAATCAAAAGTTGATGAATATTTTTCAACACTAACAATAATTTTATTTTTAAATTAGGAAATGATATTAATTTTATGGTGCCGGAGTGATTTAGCGTGATTTAGGATTTTCCCATAAAACTCTTAACCATTCCCGTGTTAAACGTGTCTTTTGTTTAAAATTTCATAATTAAAAGATACTATTGAATTAATAACAACAACATTAAATAAGTAATAAAAAACGTGTAATGTAAAAACATGTCTTTTATAATTTAAAAAGAATCCTACTGAAGCAACAAAAACAACATGAAATAACAAAAAAAAGTGTCTAAAAATCGTCCGTTAACAAACAACCGGAAATTGTTGGTGAAAAGCAAAACCCGTCCTTTTGAATCTAACTCACAGCCGGGGTGCCAATTGGTTACTTGATTCGAGTGTTGGAACCTGTTAATTTAATCAATTTCCTAGCGTCAGTCAGGTATTTTTCAAGCCAGTAGGCCAGGTTTACGGCCGTAAGAGGCTCCGGTTTCTAAACAGGGCTGTGGAACCGGAGTCGGAAGCAATTAAAAAGTCGGAGTCGGAATATTTTTACTGGCTCCGACTCTAGTTGAATCTACAATTTATACGGTCTTAGTTTAGTCTGTAACTTGATATAAATAGATAAAAATCATAGTTTCATATTTAGGTCATAATCACTTAATTACATAAAGAGGAGTCGGAGTTGGAGGATCCCAAAATAGAGGAGTCGAAGTCGAAAATCTTGTGTTCCGACTCCACAATCATAAATATAGGCTCTATATTCTTTTTCTTCCTTTTCTTTACTCACAATCAAAACGTAATGGTTGCTTATTCCGATATGAGGTCATGACAGAGTAACAATCGAGCGCATGCGTTCATTCTATAAGAACGAGCGGTGTATAAGCTCGAGGCTAATATTGCCACGTTACAAACGGACATATCACATGGGAAGCCCCGCCTCCAATATAAAAAAGGAAGCAATTCTATTTTGTGTCTTAACAAATCTATCAATATTAGGGTAATTCCATGTTAAATCATCCAGAAAAAAAGTAGAATTGTCTTCCATCCCATTTTGAATTTTTGTTCAGGTGTGGACTATGTTAAAGTTAGACACTCCCAAAATTTGAGTTTCCAATTCCAAAAATTATCGGAATTATGTCTATTTTCAGCTCTCCAAATTTGGTAGGGTTCGCGAAAAATGGCGAAAAAAAGATGGCATTTTTTTTATTCTTTAGGCAAAATTCGACATAACTAGGGAAGGTCACATTTTGGGGATTGTCCAATTTTAACATAGTCCTCATCGGGACCAAATTCCAGAAAAATTGAAGGGGGCGGGTGACATGGCCTGGATAATTTGACATGGAATTTCCCATGATAGATATTGGTAAATAATAATAATAATAATAATAATAATAATAATAATAAAACCATACAACAAAATGGTATATGCATAAACCAGAATCTATTCTTGAGAACGAAACGCATAAAATTCTCTGGGACTTTGAAATAAAAACGGATCACCTTATCCCAACAAGAAGACCAGATCTAGTGTTGATAAACAAAAAAGAAAGAACTTGTCAACTGGTGGATTTTGCAGTGCCAGCAGATCACAGGGTGAAGCTAAAGGAAAATGAAAAAATGGACAAATATCTGGATCTTGCCAGAGAACTGAAAAAGTTATGGAACATGAAAGTGAAGTGATACCAATTGTAGTCGGTGCACTTGGAACAGTCTCAAAAGGATTAGAAAAGGGTTTGGAAAGTTTGGAAATCAGAGGAAGGATTGAAACCATCCAGAATACTGCACTGCTGCAATCTGCCAGAATACTCAGAAGAGTCCTGGAGACCTGAGGAGACTTGCTGTCACTCAGACTCCAGTGAAAGACCATCAGCTAATGCTGATGTGAAAACTCAAAAGGAGTAAAATAATAATAATAATTCCCAATACGAATTTGACATTAGAAAATTAATGAACTTTGTGTGCAATAAATCTGAAACATACCTTTTCAAATTCACAGAATTCTTCGTGGCGTCGGAGCTGCTCCAGATAACTCATGGCGTTCATGTAATTCAAACAATAAATATGGTACACGTCCCCGTCTTTTGAATGACACGAAAACTGAAAACAGGAAAAAGATCATTTCTTTACACGCATGCGTAAAACAAACAAACAAAAAACAAAAAAAACCCACGGGAAATGATAAATGAAATGTTCTGATCAATTTCTTGCACAAACCTTGCAAAACGGGGGATTATTCAGAAATAATGACCCATCGAAGTTGATATGCCGTAAAATAAAACAAACCAAAACAAACCAAACCTCGTGAAAGGACCTGTAAAGCAATGTATTAACCGTCACATTGCAATTTGGTACAAAGACACGCTGACATAAAGTATGGGCAAAATTAACCGTCTTGAAACCGATATTCAACTTTGGATTAAGTCGGTAATGTTCAATAACAAGCGCTTATTCTAATACAAATATAAAATTCTCTTTAATCCAATTACTGATATTGTTCGTTTATTTTTTATTATGGGAACATAACAGTAATGATCGATTGTATTAAATTATAATCTTTACTGTGAGTTATAAATCAAATGGTGAGGTTTCGGAATTGATATTTCCATTGGTAGTTATCTCTGTAACCCCACTCCTCCTCCTCTCTCTCTCCTTCTTTCTCTCCCTCACACACACACAAACGCACGCACACACACACACACACACACACACACACACACACACACACACTTTCTCTCTTTCCATTTATTATATTTAATAGACGCTGTCATTCATTCATTTCTTTCTTCATGGTTTCACTATTTCATTATGTTCAGTGCATTTTTGTCTACGATCTTTGATGCCATTTCCTTAAAAAGTGTCTCAAGTTAAAGATCCAGTTTTAGGTATCAGTACTTAATAGACCAATACACAACCTTCGCTGTTTCATGTAATTTGATATGTGTGACGGAGAACGAGAAAGGAAAGGGAGCAAGACAGGGTCTTGCCTGCCGGGATCGAACTCGCGTCCTCCCGCATGCAAAAACAAATGCGATTTGGGCACTGGACGGACGCGAGGTTCGACTGATGTGCCCGGATGTTTAGATAAATATGTCCATAAATAACAAGTGAGTCGAGCGCTGGGCAGTCAGCAGCAGCAGTCGACGACGAAGCGCTTTTCAGTAAAGAAATGGATTTTAGTCGAACAGAAACAAAACTAAATATGAAATGTGATTTTGAACTGCCAAAGATTATTTCGACTACGACGACGGATTTTCCAGCTGCTAGACGAAGAATGTGTTGACCAACTGGCTTGTGAGAAGACGGAGAACTCGCTTGTTTTTGGTTCCCCCTCGGCGGGAGCTTGTTGATTCGAAGGTCTATTTCGCCCCATATATTTTCCCCCCTTCTATAATAATAGAGAGAAAATCGACCAACCCTTATATATATATATATATATATATATATATATATATATGAAATTTAACATTTTGAAAAAACATATGATGTTTGTTATGTAATTGCTGACAGTACTGTTTCGACCAAATCGATAAGTTGGTCTTCATCAAAGAGCGACATAGACGATAAGTTGGTCTTCATCAAAGAGCGACATAGATGGGAAGAAAGATATTCGTTAAAAAGACTGTTTACAGAAACGAACGCTGAAATCTCCATATAGGTGTTTGGGCTTGACATGACCAGCCAGTTGTTCAGACGAAGCCTCTCCGACTACCCGTCTAGTCCAAGTAATGTTCAAATGGACTCGTCGACCCGAGTTCAAATCCTGGACGAGGCTGTTTGCATTTCACATTGCGCTAATAATATTGGGAAAGGTATGAATCCAAATATTCTCCTTCCAGCTATGGGTGAATAGGGCAGTCTGGATTCTTTGATCTTGGTTAGGCAAACAGTCTGGCGAAGGAAAGCTCTTAATTCAAAACTGTTAAAATCTGCTTAAGAAATTGATCTTGTGTCACATCCTGCCCGTGCGGAGGGGTTGGTAAATATATATATATATACAAAGATATATTAATGCATATTAAAAGTTGAATTTTTTTACCATTGATTTTCTTCTATCTTTCTGACATAATTAAGTAAAGACAGCGAGGGAGACTATCCCCTTTTCACTAGCGCTAGACCAAGGAGATTATTTTGGCGTCTGGGGTGAAGCGCCGCATCTACCATCAGCTCCTCGATTTACTGCACAAATCCCTGTGCTACTCATACGTTGAGTGGGCGAGGGCCGGTTTACAACATTTGAAAAGGCGTCGAATATCTTGCACATTGCCTTTTACAAAGCGCTTATGTAAATGAAGTATGTGAAAGGCGAAAGATTTTATTCGCAGTCTTTGACCAGAAAAGTAAGAATTATAATTGAGGTATGCAACTACGAGTTTTAATAGACAGCGGCGAGGAATTAGTGCGTATAGTTATGATTTAAAAGATTAAAAAATTCGACAATGTCATGGGAATGATTTTCACAGAAAAAAACACCCAAAAAAACAAACTATTTTTTACTTCGCCCAGATTACAAATTATATGTATTATTATTACTAGCAAATATATGCACCCTCCGGGTGCAAGTATTTAAGTTTTAATGTAATAAAATACTATTTTGAATTAGAAAGGCTAATGAAACTAAATAAGAATACAGATAAAAAGATTTGAAACAGGGAGTATAATAAAAGATTTGAAACAGAGGGAGTATAATAAAAAATGGAACAACTGAAACTTACTCTTCCATCACTCTCGTCTTTCATTGTTATTTTTTCTAATTTAAGTATTTAGTTAAAAGAGGAAGTAAAGAATTAAAATGACAGTTATTTTATCTTGTTAATGGATTTCATTTAAGATTCATTGAAGAGATTTTTGCTTATATTCATTAAAATAAAACCAAACAGTTAGAAATGAATAATACTAAGCACATATTTATTAAATTCGATTTTTAATATTAATATGCAAATTAGCCTTCCCGTTCACACTGTAAACCACTATTTTGCTGTATATATAAATATAATTGCATGTTGTTCGTATGTAGATATGGTTAACAGTATTAATAATGTAAAACAATTTTATTAATAATTGAGGTTTAGATAGAATAAAATCATGGAGAATCTGACGTCAATAACTAAGGGAATTGTGACTTGAGTAGTGATTTAGTTTCGGTTACAGACAAACAAACACACAATCTCTATTATAATAAGATATATTAAAACATATTACAGCACATAATTCATTATATTCTATTTCATTATGTTTTTATACAATAGAGTGCTATTTTTCTTATCTAAAAAAGTTATTTATAAAAATATATTAAAACATATAACAGCACATAATTCATAACATTCTATTTTATTATGTTTTATGCTATTTTTCTTATTTAGAAATTAAAAAAAAAAGACTTGGGCGTTTTTGAGGGGATTGTGGATGGAATGGATTAATGGCATTTCAGTTTATTTCAATGGGAATAAAGCATTTAATATACGAGGAAATTGAGTTACGAGCGGAACAATTGAACGTGTAATTCAACGTACCGCTATATAAGAAATCAGGTTTGCCGAACCGTGTCGATAGTAATTTGGTTCAAGTGAAAAAAATCGTGTTGATAGGAGATTGTGATGAAAGAAAAAAAATGTAGAGAATGTTAGATAAGCTATCTTGCCGCCAAGACAAACAAAGTTTTTTTTTGAAAACTGAACAGCCCTGTCTGTGTGTCGTGTATTTAGACATCAACAACTTTTAAGTCACGCCCTAAAAACTTTGCACATTGGAATTTACTAAGACACTTTGTTTGTGTCGCTAACCCAACTCTGATTGGTTGAATGTATTTACGTAAGCAAATCTGTAGTAATCGTGCGCTCTACATAGCGCATTAAATGTACACTTAATGAATATAATTAGGTTTTGTAGGTTACGTTCAAAATCAGAGTGACAGAATCTGTTCGTGGCAAAAAAACAAAACAAAAAAAACAAAAAACAGAGATATATACGAATGGACGACTGCCTAAATGAATAGCGAGTCATACCGTCGCCTATATATATTTACCAACCCTTCCGCAGGAGCAGGATGCGACACAAGGTCAATTTCTAAAGCGGTGTTTAACAGGTTTGAATTCAGAGTTTTGCTTCTCCTAGACAGGTTGCCTTATCAAGGTTAAAGAGTCCAGTCTGTCCTACTATTTACCCATAGTTGGAGGGAGTGTTGTTGGATTCATACCTTTCCCAATGGTATTAGCACTGTGTGATTTGCGAACAGCCTTTACGAGGATTTGAACTCGGGTAGACGAGTCCATTTCGTACGACTCTAACTATTAAGCCACGCACCTCCACTGACCTATAGAATACATGGTTAAAAAGTAAAATAAAGTTAGTAGGGTGGCCTATTGTCAGTATCAGCCGAACAGTAAGGGATTCTATCCCCTTTTCGCTAGCGCTAGATCAGGGGGAGAAGATAGTTTTTGCAGAGGTGGAGTGCCACACCTATCGTCAGCTCCCCACTTTACTGCACAGATCAGATTACCCAATCTGTGGAATTCATTCGTTGAGTTTGTGGGGAACGGTATCGAACCTGGGATCTTGCGATTACCAAGGCAGGTGTTCTACCGACGGAGCTAAACCGATAAGCATCAGAAATATAAGTATCCCTTTTTATCATATGGATCCTAGAAGGCGGTGGATGAGGGTGCCCATGTCCTGGGTATGACGTTAAACTCTAACTAATGGTGAAGTTCCAGTTCTTGAGGCCCGGGGAATGTGGAGCACCCCTTTATCACCGTTGCTCCCAGGTCAACTCTGGCCCGGAGTGGTAGTACCTGTTAGGGTCCCATCTATAGGTTAAATAGAACTTTGTTGAAACTCTTTCTTTATATATTTTTTGTATCACGACATTTCGTCAGCATCAATTTCAGCATAAACATCTTTACTGTACGTATGCTCCAGATGTTGTCATCTGTTGTATACTATGTGTACCAGCCCTGTCGGTTGGGGCTTTACAATACACCAACTGCACCTCTGTAGAGGAGTAAGGCCCCCTCCCAATGGGGCCACCTGTTGGCCATGGATGACGACCCCTGATGCTTAAGGACAGAATCCTGGTGGATGAACAGTCTATGACATGCAACACACCACATTGGTCCTTAGCCCAGAAAGAAACCCCCTCAAATCAATCTATTAATCAAGTCAAGCCCTATCACCTATATGATGGCCCTATTGTCCTTATGGCAAGTCCCAACCCTTATTATTATTATCTGGGTCCTAGAAGGTAGTGTATGAGGGTCCTCATGTCCTGGGTTAAACTTTTTTTTTGTTAATCAATACTAGGTCCGGTCTTCTAATGGGATTCGTCTTAATATCAAAGTTCCAGAGAATTCTATGTGTCTCATTCCCAAGAACAGATTCTGGTTTATTTTTCATATAACATTTTGTTACTTGGTCAAAATTTTTTTTTTGCATAATTCCCAGTGGACCAACTCTCCAACCCAGTCATGCCTAGCTTTGTATTCTTGTTGTACTAGTTTGCTACATTCACATAATACATTATTATTATTATTATCTTATAGTTATTATTATTATTATTATTATTATTATTATTATTACTAGCAAATATATGCATCCGGGTGCAAGTATTTTAGTTAAATTTTATAATCACTAATGAAACTTAATGATTGAAAAATTTTGCTTCCATCATTTTTCGTTACTATTGGTAATTTTCCTAATTAAACTGAATTTCTGAATATTCATTATAAAAAAACAATTATATTGATCGCAAATTAGGCTTCGAACTATTTCAATTGATTGTATGTAGATATGGTCCAATTTTCCTAAAGGAATCTTGTTAGTGGGATTATTATTACTTCTGCTTTTTCCTTCTTCTTTATTTTGAATTTCTAGTTTTTCATTTTCATGATTTTCTATCTGTATCATCTTCATTTTTACTTGTTCACATATCATCCTATTATTATTATTAGTACAAAAATAAAAAACGCACTCCGGGCGATGTAAAAATAGATTTTTGAAACATATTGCCTGAGGGGTGGGAGTAAAAAATTCAATGTCAGCGAGTTTGTACCCTAAGTAAGTAAAATCATCAAATCCATTAAAGATTAAAAAATAAAACAATTTGAAATGTAAACTTTAAATATGTATTAAAATAAACTCTAACTAATGGTGAAGTTCCAGTTCTTGAGGCCTGGGGAATGTGGAGCACCCTTTTATCACCATTACTCCCAGGTCAACTCTGGCCCGGAGTGGTAGTACCTGTTAGGGTCCCATCTATGGGTTAAACAGAAAATTTTTTTGCAAAAGAAATTGAGTTCCGAACTATCGCTACGAATCTTTCAAAACTTTACTGGCATTAAATGACCCACCTTGGTTGATATGCCGTAAAACAAAACAAACAAAGCATGCATAGTTTAATAGATATTTACCCAACCAAATGGTAGTGTTGGGAGTTTGTACCCTAAGTATGTAAAATCATCAAATTCATTAAAGGATTAAAAAATAAAACAATTTGAAATGTAAACTTTAAATATGTATTAAAATAAAACAAACTATATATATATATATATAAATACCAGTCATGTACTTATTAAAACTTGTTTTAAAAAACAATGAGGACTGTCTAATGTTGCATGTTCAAATTTTGAGTGTATTTATTCAATGTTATGACGATCTTGGGTAATGTGACGTAAGCAGTGACGTAATTTTTGTTACAGACAAAAACCGGAAGCGAATCTTCCATCGCCCGGAGGGTGTTTACTATTTTGTACTAGTAGGTGATAATATACTAAACATCTTTAATAACTAATACACCAATCTTAGCAACCCTTTAAAAAATAATAGACTCTCCCAATTTAGAAACAAAATAGATAAAAGAACGAGAAAAAGAAGAGAAAAAAGAACTAACACTACAACATATACTCCCACCCTGATAACGACTGTGGAAATAGTCGAAAGCGCTAGCGTAGATAAGTAAGTAAAGTCGTCGGGGTGGCCTAAAGTTGGTATCAGGCGGACAGTGAGGGAGTATATTCTCTTTTCACATAGAAAATTTGTTTGCACAAGAAATTGAGTTTCAAACTATCGCTACGAATCTTTAAAACTTTACTGGCATTAAATGACCCACCTTGGTTGATATGCCGTAAAACAAAACAAATAAAGCATGCATAGCTTAATAGATATTTACCCAACCCATTTGCAAACGGTAGGATGTGATATATTAGGATAGGCCAAACTATGCAAAGCTTAGTAGGGCATAATCTTTACGCCTTAGATCAGTGATTCCCCACCTTTATTTTCTACAAGTTGTATTCAGAATGAAAATTGACTCGCACCCTAGCAATTTTCTTTTATTCGTCTATAATCATTTGCTTGGGCATATTTTATGATATTTTGACTATTAAACACTTATTCATAGAATGCAGGTTTTTTGCGCATATCAGAAACAGTTATTTTAATGCAAATGTAAGATTCATGGTTAATTTATGAACATACAACTCTGACACGTTTGTTAGACAAAACATTTTATATTGTCAACGGCACAGAAATAAGACAAGATACATAACAATAAAATACATGTACATAAACATACAAGAGTAGAGATAAAATGACTGGAGAGTCCGTACATACAAAATCACTTACTAGTGATGAGGGGCCGAAGACCCCAGGAGAGTTACATAGCGTTAGGGGCAGAAGCCCCCACCGAGAAGGGTACGACAATGGTCTAATCCATGTGCTCGTACTAGAAGATGTAGCAAAAGAGGGTGAAGCGTTTGAATCAGCCGCTTAAATACTATAGCCCCTGGTGAGAACAAGCGAGAAGATAACTCTTTCAGGCCAATGTGAAGATAATCCCAACACAAACAATATGAAAGATCTATTTGAAAACGTCAACATGGAGGACATTCTGTCCTTTTTTAGGGAAATAAAATTATACCATAGAATATAGACATTGCAGAATACTGTTAATTGTTATTCTGTGTTACTTTCACCCTTAGCCAGGATTGAACCTGCAGTCTGGAAATGACTGTTACAGATTGTTAACTATTGGACAGTGAAACAGTCAAACACCTCCTCAGCTTAATGGACTCTTCCTGGCAGTAGTGGCAGTAATTATTTAAGCTGTTATAGTGGGTTCATTGGAACTGGTAACTTCATGGTTAGGCTTGGCCAGTCACATTGCTCAAACCAATTGTTGACTAACTGACTTACTTCAATAGACATTAACTTAATCAATACCATACATGATCCCCAATGGGATTGTTAAAACCAATTACTTAAAAAGTATGAACATAAATACGCAACATATATTACTTCCTAACCGTTAGGCATGTCATAACCCCAGACGTGTTGATATGCCGTTAAAATCGATCAACCGACCAACCTAGTTGGATGGTTAATTGGTAGGGTTTTAGGACCTATCAAACCTTGGCGAAAACTTTTTTATTTTATTAATTCTTTTCATTTAAAAAAAATCATCTTTATCTATTCAACCCACAAATGATACCCTAAAAGTTACTGCATGTACGGGTCAGAGTAGACCTGGGAGTAATAAAAGCGATGAAACACTCCCCACTCCTCACTCCAGATCTAGAACCTCACCAGTAGATACAGTAGATATCCATTGGATTCGAAATCCAATGGGATATTCCCTAACAGGTTCGAATCCTGTTCGCAGCGCCATATTGAAGTAAGTCAGACAGTCAACAATTGGTTTGAGCAATGTGACTGGCCAAGCATAACTGCACAGTGTCAAGACAACTGGTATTTATGGGAATTCAGAACAGTCCACCCATGCATTTGGGTGAGTCCATTCCCTGAGTCCTGATTGGCTGCTTGGTCTGTAGGGTCCTCTGAGGCTCCATAAATCCAGCCACTTTTCAGTGGTCTTTACGGCATCTCAGAATCGTATTCAGGTACGACTGTTTACCGTCTTGTCTTGCCAATTCGACGGTAATTGGACTTAGTATTCTATAAACGTCACACCCAGTACACCACTGTTGTTTACTCTGTGTACCCAACCAGTTTGAAACAGATAGGATGTGACACACTACGATGGAACGCCCTATGCCATACACATCCAAAGTCTGAATTTCTAATGGCTCGAATCATCGGTCATATAACGTATTATTCATGGCCTGCTAGAGTAGCGTCAAACAGGGCACGGCGCCAATTCGCCCCGGAGAACCAAGCGCCGTTGACTCCTTCATATAAGGCCTAATTTGATATAAACTTTCTTGGTTTCTTTGTTTAATAGCATATCAACATTCGTGGATTATTTAATGCCAAAGCTATCCTTGTAGAAGAACAGTAGATGTACTATTTAACCATAGCTGAAAATTGAGGTAGTCCTACATTTCCCAAGAATATTACTCCGAAATTAAATGTTATAGCGCGACTATAGTTCGAACCCTTTGAGAACCACTGCTTTATATATTTGCTACTCACACACACAGACACACACAGACATATATATATATATATATATATATATATATATATATATATATATAATTTAATATACCAAGCGTGTTGGTAAATCCTTGCGGTGAGAAAAAACCCAGCGAATAGTTTGATTGTAAAAATATACTACCAAACATCAACCAGGGAGAAAAAAATTTTTGAAAAAAAAGAAAAGACCAAGATAGTCGTACCAACAAAAAATAATCTATTGGTACAGTATTTGGCCAAAAGAAAAAACAATTTATATGTATATATATATATGCATATAAGATATATATATATTCATATAACCGCTAGGAGAAAGCTAATAAGTAAAAAGTGCTCGATGCCTAAGTAGAGCCAATAATAAAGATAATCTAATGAGTCAGACGAACCTACTATTAGTTTTGCATAAAATCTGACTCAGAGTCAGATTTTAGCCCTGAAGAGCTTTATGCGAAACTAATAGTAGGTTCGTCTGACTCATTAGATTATCTATATATATATATATATATATATATATATATATATATATAATCATTGGAATTGCAGTCTCGGAAGACTACATAGATCTTGTATTTCTGAAGTTACAGCGCCTCCTGTAACTGTGAAGTCCAATGTTCGAAAAACATTCTCGACCACAGATGTCCCATGTGAAGGCTGTCCCTGAAGATGTTGATGTGCCGTTGCTTTGTTGCCGTCGCTTTGTTCCGGACCTCTAGGCTTCAGTGTTGCGTCAGGGTGACTTCAGACATGAACAGTCCGCTACGAAGAGCCTGTCGCCACCGAGGGCGGTCCCGAGCCAAATTTTCCCCAGCTGTGTGTGCATATTGATATTGAAAATATGGGTGCTATAAACGGTGCCCAATAGAGCGGATAGAATATGTATATCTGAATTAGAGTAGCGTGTCAACGGTTACTGACAGTTTCTCGCCTATCAGATTGTTCAAAGCAAGTTTTTTTCTTTTTTCTTTTTTTGGTGAAAGGGACCTTACTTCTCTACAAGGGAGGCAGTCGGCGTATTCTAACCCCCACTGAAAGAACAAAAAGAAAATGTGTATTTACCCTTTGGAAAGCTTTGATGAGGACCGTCGTCGTCCCGAATTCGGTTGAGCTCATACTTTTTAGTAAGGCAGAGAGGAAATCCTTGCAGAATGTATAACTCACCTGCAATTGAAAAAAAAATCAATGATGAATACAATTACATAAGATTCATGTGCATTTATATGCGTACATTGAGCAATGAAAGAGAAATAATGTTTGAGATTAATGCGAGGGTAATCCCAAAATCAATGTTTTAAAAACCGGAAATAAGGTAAAATATAAGAGTAGAATAGATTGATAGAAGTTTCTGTTACGATTCTAGTGGCCATCCTTGAGAGCGGTTGTCCAGCGGAAATCCTTGGTAAAGAATCCTTTGGTTGTTCCTTGGTGCTCCTCTGTATTGCAAGTCCTTCTTCAATGATTGCAAATGGATGTCGCTCAGTATCAGTGACAACCAGCCACGCATTAGGGCTGTTGATTGACTGACATTTAAACCACGTGTACTCGCTTAGTCTATAAATTTAAGTGGTGTATCATAGCATACCTTATATCCTAAAATATTCCGACAGTTTCCAATAACGACTTTATCAGATTGATGATTTTGGATGCAAGCGTGTTTTCTGGGATATCATTAGCTCGAGACCAAAGTCAACAATCTGACGCAGATGTTTTATATATATATAATATATATATATATATATATATATATATATATATCAATCATCATCATCATGTCGCGCTTTCAGCGCGGATATCCATGACAATCTCTCTCCATCCGTCCCTATCGCTCATCATTCTCAGGAGGTCCTCTATGCAGCATCCTGCATCCGTACAGAGCTGATCAACGTACGTTTTTGCTGGTCGGCCCACGATGGCGTGTTCATGTGCTGGCTTCCACAGGAGGACGTCGCTTATGAGTTCGTCCTTGATTCTCCAGCAGTGTCCCGCGTGTCTTGTCCGTCTTACTCGGATGGTTTGGGTGATATGTGGTAGGTGGACGTACAGCTGCTTTCTGGTAGGGTGCTGTTTCCACATCTTGTTCAGGATCACCCGCAGCATTCTTGTGCAGCTCCCATCTAGTTTATTCTCTAGTCGCTTAGTTAGGGTCCAGGTGGTGCAGCCATACAGCAGTACTGACACGACAACGGCCTGGAAGAACTGTCTCTTTAACTTGTCTGTGAGATTGGACCTCCATATGATCGATAATTTATTTATAGCGGCCCATGCTTTTTCTATGCGTGCATTAACGTCGTTTTCTGTGGAGGAGATGTTACTGCCTAAGTATCTAAATTGTTCTACAGAGTTTAGGAGTTTGCCATCGATGGTTGAGATGTTGCTTTTGTTTTTGAAAGGCATGAACTCAGTTTTATCAGAGTTCACGTACAGGCCGACATTTCGTGCTGCCTTTTCTAGACTGTGTAGTAAGGATTCGGCTTGTGCAGGTGTATTTGCGAGTAGTGCCAGGTCATCAGCATAGTCCGCATCCGTAATTGTATGTGCGGGATATCGCCTGCTTCTTGCTTTTTTTAAGTATGAGGCCTTTTTCTTTTATGGGATCTAGTGATGTTCTGAGTACGTAGTCTAGGCATATTATGAATATATATGGCGCTAGTGTATCCCCTTGTAGGACTCCGGCGACAATGTCAAAGAAGTCTGTGTCGCCATCTGGTGATCGTACCATTGCTTTTGTATTTTGGTAGAGCATATATATATATATATATATATATATATATATATATATGTGTGTGTGTGTGTGTGTGTGTGTATAAGTATAGATAAAAGGATATGAAAACACACAATGCTGTTAAAATGAAAATATTTTATATCATATTCATAGCTAAGATTGAACAATATTTCGATTTATAAATCAATCGAAATATTATTCAATATTAGCCATGAATATGATATAAAATATTTTCATTTTAACAGCATTGTGTGTTTTTATATCCTTTTATCTATACTTATACCGACGGATTCATTTCCTTACTCTTAACTTATATATATATATATATATATATAATATATATATATATATATACTAGCAGTTGCTACCCGGTGTCGCCTGTGTAGAGGGAGGTATTTTAAAGTTAGTCATACAGATCCATTATTACTGAATCGGGAGTTGAATCCACGTGGGATGCCCTATTTAAATATTTATGTAAAAAAATAGACCTTGCATTGATCCAGCTACTCTGAAAAGAAATGTTAATGTCTACTATCTAAAATATTAAATGAAAAAAAAATCCATGCTGTTATCATTTAAATATTATTTTTTAATTATCTTCACTAATATAAATCAAATCTCTATTATTTTTGCTCAAAACCAAGTCCTGGTGATATTTAATGTGTATATATATTTACTTTGTCGTTAATTGTTTTATTTTCGAAGTTTCCTCCGGACATACAGATACACACAACTGCTCTCTCTCTCTCTCTCTCTCTCTCTCTCTCTCTATATATATATATATATATATATATATATATATTATATTATGATAATGGTACACGATAATAACCTACTCGAGTTTCACCATAAGGATCTTCAGGGCTAAATCCAGTGGATTAATCAAAATATTGATTAATTGCTGTCGATTGCACGTAACGTATTGAGCACTTTATATTTGTTATATCGCTGTCTTATCATTGTGAAAATTCCATCAACTAACCATTGTGACCATTTTCACCTTGGTAAATCACCTTTTCCACAAATACCATATATATATATATATATATATATATATTATATATATATATATATATATAATATATATATATACTTCCGTTAATTGGCGATGAATTCCACTCAGTTTTATGTCTTTTGCGTTCAAATATCGAATAATTACCGGAACTTCACCATTGGTGGTGGCTTCAATCGGGATCTCCATCGGAAACAAGTTACAAGCCAAGATTGAGCCTGGCACCCTCAGACGAAAGTGGGTGTACAACAAACGTAACACTGTTACCAATAGCCGCACGAACAATTTCCCGGGATTCCCAGCTATTTGCAGACCCTGATTTTGGGATTAACCTCGTAAATATATAAGGAATGATTAAAAAAAATACCTCGACCTTGCTAAATAAACGAGTTGAATGTTAGACAGTGGATGTAAACATAAATAAATAAATAAAAGAAATGAACAAACAAAAATAAAAAAGAAAGAAAAATGAATGAAATCAGTACAAGTAAATGAAAATGAAGTGGGAAGAAAGAAAAGAAGAAAAAGAAAATATAGAAAAATACAGAAAGAAAAAAGAAAGAAAGAAAGAGAAAAAGAAAGAAAAGAAAGAACGAAAGAAAGAAAACCAAGGAAACCAGAGTAAGTAAATGAAAATCTATATATATTTATATATAAAGGAATGTTGTGTGTATGTATATGTGTGTGTATGTATGTCCGTTTGCAGTGGAGAAACTTTGCTGGAAGGCACAAAGAAATTTGAGACCAACCGTAGACAACATGAACGATTAAAGCGAGATGTTTGCAAGGGAAACATTAATAAAACAGACGACCAAGGGCTTCAAATCGGTCTACTATGTGAACAATGCGGAAGGCCGTGTCTGAGCAGAGCTGGTCTGATGAGTCACCAAACCGTGCATTAGCAAAATGGACCAATAAAATACCCTGTGCTCCCTGGAATAACTTGTGAATGTGAGAAGATGTGCAAGAGTTTAGCTGGACTAAAAAGCCACATTCTTGCAGCTCACCATTGAACTTGCTGAACTTTTTGAAGCTCATTGTTGTATTTTTTGAACTTCAGAACTTTTTTATTTTATCTAATTTTTTTTTTTTTTATCAAGCTATGGCAATACTCGAACACGAGTTTGCTGCCATCATGTATGTCCGAAATAAACTACAAAAATAAAACAATTAACGACAAAATAAATATAGGTATACATTCACTATCACCAGGTCTTGCTTTTTGAGTAAAAATAAGGAAGGTTTGACGAATATTCTTACATTGAAGTATAAAAGAGAATGAAAATAAATTTATAATAAAAAAAATTATATAGATAGATAGATAAATAAATAAATAAATGATAGGAACAATTGAAAAAGAAAATAAGTGAGCTGGGAAGAAGAGGGATAATAATAATATAATAATAATAATAATAATAATAATAATAATAATGACTGGGCATTACTGGGTTGGGAAGGTGATCCACTGAGAATTATGCAAAAAATTAAATTTTAACCATACAACAAAATGGTATATGCATAAACTAGAATATGTTCTTGAGAATGGAACGCATAAAATTCTCTGGGACTATGAGATAAAAACGGATCACCTTATCCCAGCAAGAAGACCAGACCTAATGTTGATTAACAAAAAAGAAAGAAATTGTCAACTGGTGGATTTTGCAGTCCCAGCAGATCCCAGGGTGAAGATGAAGGAAAACGAAAAGATTAACAAATAACTGGACCTTGCCAGAGAACTGAAAAAGCTATGGAATATGAAAATCAAAGTGATACTGGTGTGAAAAACTAATAATAATAATAAGAAGAAGAAGAAGAAGAAGAAGGATCAATAAAGATATATCAAATTAACATAAAAAACGTATAAACCAAAAAAACATCATAGTAAAAAAATAAAATAGATAGATATTTACGTAGATAAATAAAATCAGCATATGAAACGTATAAAACAGAAATAAAAAAGTGAAAAGAAAAAAGTGAAATCCACAGAATAAAATAGATAAAATGATAGAATTAATTCTGAATATATTACTAAAAATATCACGCTTCCGTATAAGAAAGGTGACCATTTGCTCAATGTCATAGAAGACGAAGAAACTAAGGTTTGGGGGATCCTAAGACTTCCATCCCGATTACTCGAATGAACTTGAGCTAAGAATTCTTCTTTTTACGCAAGACCATACCAGAACGTTCCTAGTCACGAATCGATATTTTCTAAAGAAAATTTCTGAAACGCACACACTATTCTTCCAGTTTGCTTCCTCTTCTCGCACTACTTGAAGTATTATCGTATTTATAATTTCTAAAGGGAAGCGTATGATCAACTAGTAATTCTTAGCTTGATTATTAATCTCTTTCACCCAAGTTCCTTCATGAATCTCTTGTACCGTATTAGTTCATTCTAGAAGCAAGATTCATATTTTTATAGTTGAAAAGTGAATGACAGAAGTAAAGAATTAACTTAGTCTGTTTGGATAAATAAAACTTATGGCTGTCAAGAAACAGCTAACCTCTTCATCTTTAATTTAATGTCGTAACAGTCCTCCTTTTCTTTTTTTTTCTACCCTCCTTTAATCTTCTGTATGAAAAAGAAGAAATTAAAGTATAGTCTCTTAAGACTAGAACGTATTGAAGAAATTTTCTTCTTCTTGTTTCTAACCTTAAGGTCCTTAAATGTTCTTTCGTCTTCTCTGTCTTCTTTTTCGTATTACTTTTGTTCTTTCCTCCTCTTCTTCTTAATGTTCCTTAGCTTGTTTCCAATTACCCCTAATTTGCATAGATTTCCACAGAATATTACTAGAAAGAACCTTCCTTAATAATTCTTCTTCGTCTTTTTTCTAAAAAGAAGCCGTAAAAACCTTTAAAAGAAAGCCATTATGTATAAAGCTAATAAAATATTTCTTGCCAAATTTTAAGCTTGTGACATCTGGGTTAGTTATCATTAGCAATAAGAATTAAGTTGGAACTTTGGGTAGGAAAAACTTCTAATAGAGAAATAAACTAAGTAAGAATCATGTGGCTATTAGAAGGAAAGAAAGAAGAAATTAATGCTTGACTTTTCGTAGACAAACTAGTAGACAGATACCTATTAAGCTTCTGAAGAAATTTGTCTTAGTGCTATAATTCTAAAAACCGAAATTAAGAAGAAGGAGAAAGAAAGAGATATGCCTAATTAGAAGCATAGAAGAATTGAAGATACGCTTAATTTTTAATTTTCTTAGTTGCTGAAGCTTTTTTTCTTTTTTTGTCTAATCACAAAACGCTTCGCTTAATGTGCTTTGTTTCTTCTTCTCTGGCCTTAACATCAGCTTGTCTCAGCCCTTCTTCATTAAAAAAATTGTCATACATTCTTCTTAGATTATGGATTATCTAGATTAATTACTTATATAATCAATGAGCATTGGTAATCTCCTGACCATAATTAATTTTTGTCTTTACTTAACTAAAACCCTAGTAAGAAAATAAGGACCAAGACCTTAAGGAGAAAATAGGTCTTCTTCTTCTTTCTATCCTCCTTGCGTCTCCATTATAAATTGTCTTGGGCTTGCGGCGTGGGAAAAGAAGATAAGCCTTTCTTTGAAGAAGATTTGTTTGCTTACATATTTNTGCACGTACAAGTTACATACGAACGCTATCCTAAAGCAATCATTCAAACCGTCCTTCGGGGCGGGGGTCCGGTGAGCTTCGGCCACTGGACCGGTGAGTTTTGTGTTAAATTAATAGCGTCGATCCAGGGGGCTATCCCCAGGCAATACTGCCCCTTGACTTAAAGGGGCATGGCTGGGTTTATTGCCCAGCGCCTGAGGCGACCCTTGAGGGGATGCCGAAGAGATCGACGCAATTTTTGTTCTTTCCACTCATGAGCTTTGGCTTGTGGGTGGGCCCACATTAAAACGAGGCCTTGTACCCAGCCCATACAAGTGGGGTATGAGGCAAATACCCCTAAAGCAATCATTCAACGGACATAAACAAAATGACAGTTCGAATACACTAACAAATTGTTAATTTCTTCTAGAATTCCTCATGAGATTATTCAAAACATTTTTGATTTTTCTTGTTTTACGGCATATCAACCTCAATGGGTCATTTAATACCGACTACGTTTTTGAAATGAATTGGTGATAATGTTTAATTTTCTAAAGGTTTTTTTTGTTGACATTTTTTGTGATGAAACTTTTAGATGATTTTTTTTTAACATATATTTTTGTGTTTTCATTTTTTGGGAAGATTTTTAGATTTTGTTGTAGATGTGTGCTTCTTTTATGTATCCGAGTAGTTTTTTCTGGGTTTATTGGTAGAATATCTGTTTTAGATTTGTTGTTTGGTAGTATTTTTTCGTATTTGTTTTAGGTTGCTACATTCTGTTAATATGCGTTTGATTGTGTAGGGTTTTTGGCATGTTATGCAATATGGGGCTGCTTCTTTTTTGAGGAGGTATGAATGGGTAATGTATGAGTGTCCTATTCTTAGTCTGGATAATATTACTTCTTCTTTCTGGATATTTTGATTTGATAGTTTTCCTATTTGTGGCATTATTTCATGTAGTTTGTTGTTTTGGAAGTTATTCCAATATTTTGCCATTTTTGTTTTGTGTATATGTTTATGGTTCTTTTTAAGTCTGTAAAAGGTATGTGTGTGTATCAAGTGGGTTGTTTTAGCTGTTTTTGGCTGCTGAGTCTGCTATTTCGTTTCCTTGGATTCAAAACATTTCTTTTTGTTTATCTCAAATATTTGTAAAATATAATAAACTGTTATTTTTTTATCTTCGTCTATTTTTTTCCCTTTTTTTTTTGCTAGGTGCGACCAGTGTTCACAAGATTGTGGGCTGGTTTCAACCATTGGGTATTTTTGAATATTGTTAGTGTAGCATGACATGCACATGTTGGATATTGTACAAACGGAAATATGAATTTCCGATTAAATTAAACAAAGCAAAGAAAAGACGACAAAATGACAAAGGACTTTTTCCCCGGTAAAGCGAACAAAAGAAGGATGGGTAACAATAAGTTCGGAAATAGTTATCAGATCAAAAGATAAAGATGCGTAGGCGGTCGTCAATACAAAAGCCAGTGGGTCGATCCGAGCAGTCAGTAGTGAGTCAGTCAGACAAGAAACAGCGAACGGAGAACAAGTGAGTGACCGCACTCACGGTCACAGCCGATGGGCTGTGTGACGTCACGTAGCCACCTTCCACCTCACCATCTCAGCAGTTGTAGTAGTCATCGTCAACCCTTGGGCATCCATATTGTCAAGCTCGCCACCCACCAGCCGAGAGGAAGAAATAAAGTCAAAACTCCAACTATAACCACGTGTTGTGATCTTATTAAGCGTCTACTAACATACATCGCTTTGGGTACAGTGAAAACCCCAGTATTAACGTACACGAATTTAGCGTCGTGAATTCGAAGCCAGTACGCAACACACAAAGTCTTAATCATGATCTTTTAGACAAACACACTTTTTTAAATTGTGTTCCTATCATGAGGGAGTCCAGAGGAGAGCTACTAAATTAGTGAATAATTTAAAATCCCTTTCATATGAAGAAAGACTTAGGAACATTGACCTACCTAGTATGGTTTTCCGACGTATGAGAGGTGATATGATCGAAGCCTACGAATACACGCATGGTTTTCATTCAACGAACTCTGACCTATTAAACATTGCTCAAAATACCTATACAAGGGGACATAAATTAAAACTCCTTAAAAAATCTTGTAAAGCAAACGCAAGACAAAATTATTTTAGCTACAGAGTGGTTAATACATGGAATAAACTACCTTCATCAGTAGTGAATGCCCCATCTCTAAACTCCTTCAAGGCAAAGTTGGATAATCTGTGGAATGATATTAAATATTCTGTGGATTTAAAATGAATATTTATAAGGAACAGCTGACAGGTCTCAGACCTAATATACTAGCTGAAAAGATATTATTATTATTATTTATTATTATCATTTTTGTTCAAAAGTTACGATGCTTTACAATTGACTGTTTTATCGAAAAATAAATGGCAAATTTTGTGTGTGTAAATCTATCATGGAGCAATGTTTGAAATGTATTTCTAGCTGAATTGAACGATAATTTTAGACAAAATACCCCTATAATATGATTGGTTGATTTTTATAATAAAACTGGATGTAACCGGAGAAAGTTGCTAATTAACATAAACAATAACTAAACATAGTTTTTTGTCTTTAAAACATTACTGAGCAAATGCATTTCAATAGCAATATAATCGAATGTTTTCAATTTCACCCGGTGTTAACCGAAAAGATAAGTCGGTCAGATTAAACCCGAGTTTTAAAGAAAAAAGTATATATATATATATATATATATATATATATATATATAATCCAAAAGTCCAGAGAAGAAAACTTCCTTACGACACAAGAGTTTTTATTTAAACAAAACCAAGTTGCAGTTTGAGAGCTCAATGTGTGCTCTTAATGTTAGAGTCACAGAGCAAATATATGAGTAAAGAAATAACAAAAGACTTAGAGATTTGGCATTATAGTCTATTTCAGGGAGCTTAGACTAATTAGACTATTTGTCTAAGCTCCCTGAAATAGACTATAATGCTAAATCTCTAAGTCTTTTGTTATTTCTTTACTCATATATATATATATATATATATTTCAATAAAAGCTTTTATTTCATTCAAGATCATGCAATTCTTGGTAAAATAGATAAAAGTAAATAAAAAAAGCAAACGCTGCAAAAATATTTCTTTTAATGTATTATGAACTATAACCAAATTCGAGCTCATTTTAGAGGGTTATTTTTCAGTTTACATCGATTTGACAGTTTATTGAGAAATAAATGGCGAATTTTGTGGGTGCAAATTTATCATCAAAATTGTGATGTAATGTTTGAAATGTATTTCTAGCTGAAGTGAACGATAATTTTCGACAAAATATCCCCAGTTTTATATTACTGTAATATTTAGTAATATATTGTATGATTTTTTTTCCATTATACTTTTTATAACCAGATTTTAAGGTAATTTTCCTGCAAAGAAATATATTCTGTATAATTGGAAACATCATGAAAACAACGAGGTAGAAAAACACACACGCGCGCGCATATATATATATATATATATATATATATGTGTATGTATGTATGTATGTATACATATATAAGTTAGGGTAGCGTGGTCATAAAGTCAACTATGCTTGGTTACTGACAGATTCTCGCTCATAAAACTCTCTCTCTCTCTCTCTCTCTCTATATATATATATATATATATAAAATTTTGTTCTGGTTCCTGTTGGATTTTTTGTGATATAAGGCATAAGGTAAATGGTCACTTCTACTTATAAACACGTGACCTGAGAAGGTTTCTTATTGTCCAATCACTGGCACTGCTGCTGCTGCTTCTGCTGTATTAATAGAGACCCCAATCTGAGCTTATTTCATTGACATTTGGATTCTCTTGGACGAAGGACTTACAAGGAATACGTTAACACCGGATTCTTATTGGCTTGCTTACTTATTCATTACATCTGGAACGAAGGATGGCTGCCAGACACTTAACAGTTCCAACGGGAGAAAATGTAATATCTTATAAAAAAAGAAGAAGATCCGCAAAATGTATCGTTCTCAGAAAAAAATGTTTTATTCTTTTTATTTCACATACGCAACACGTGTTTCAGATATTCTGGTATCTTCTTCAGGCTTTGATCAATACATATATTGATATATACATATATTGTTGCATAGGGCTCGACTCAGGCCACAAAATCGTACATGTTACATACTGTTGCTGGGTCGTATGTGTTAGTAATGGAGTATAAGGATTCACACGTAGACATATGTAGTAGTAAGACTTTTAACGTTTATTTCTTTCACCTCGTGGCGAGTGTGCGTGGGTGGACAAGCTGGACAACGGCGCTACGAATGTTGCAGGCTGGCGATCGGGGGGTGAACGGGGTGGGCGAGCATCACTGCCCGCTCGACCGTGTCGACGGTCAGACACCTTGTGCTTTCTTCGCCGTCTCCTGGGGTCTCTCTTCGGGTCTCCGGGGTCTCTCTGATGACCGGCTTAAATACTGACGACCGCCCACACATTCTTTTGTTCCTTGACCGGAAGTCCTTTCTCTTTGTTCAAATTAGCGTTTGTCCAGATGAAGTCTTTTGTTGCTCTCAAACGCCTACACGTTTTCTTTGTTCGCTACCACCAGGACAAAGTCCTTTGTTATCTTCGTCATCCCGCGCAAAACAAACAGTCAATCTGCAACAATATATATTATTGTAGTATCCCTTTATATATATATATATATATATATATGTTGGTGTAATTTCAATGATAACTTTCACTCAGTATTAATATATAACAGGATATTTATTACGTATTTATACACACAGCTTATACACGTCTGCTTGTGGTATTTACCAAAATGTTTATATGTCAGCGTACCGCGCATGCATACTGCTCTTTCGTTGTTCAAACAATCCACGGTGGAAGGGAGGTAACTTATCATATTATAACATATATATACATAGGTTGTGACAACAGAAAGCTCATTATCCGTACAAAGGTACAAGTGTATAGGGCATGTGTTATCAGCACCCTCATGTATGGAAGTGAAACATGGACCTTATACTCCCACCAAGAGCGGCGGCTAAATACCTTCTACCTTCGCTGCCTTAGACGTGTACTGGGCATCACCTGGAGGGACAGGATCACTAACACAGCAGTCCTAGAGAGAGCTCAACTCCCCAGCCTGTACTCTCTACTGAGACAACGTCGTCTCCGATGGTTGGGTCATGTACGTCGGATGGATGATGGACGAATCCCGAAAGACATCCTTTATGGAGAGCTAACATCTGGTAAAAGACAGATTGGTCGCCCCTACTGCGATTCAAGGATGTCTGCAAAAATGATCTCAGGTGCTTTGGCATTGTCCCTTCCAGCTGGGAAAATTTGGCTCAAGACCGCCCTCGGTGGCGGCAGAATCTCCATAGAGGCCTGTACATGTCAGAATTCACCCTGATACAACATCATGAAGCTAAGAGGTCCATAAGAAAGCAACGGCAACAAAGCATCGGAACATCATCATCTACAGGGACAACCTACAAATGCAAAATCTGTGGTCGAGAATGTTTCTCAAACATAGGACTTCATAGTCACAGGAGGCGCTGCAACCTCAGGGGCACACAAAAACTTTCATCATAGTCTTTCGAGACTGAATAGCCAATGATGATGATGATGATGATGACATAGGTTGTGCGTGTTTCTGTAATTTTTCTGTTATGGCTGTTTAATAACGGTTGAACGCTACGTTATTCTTTTCAATATTTGTGTGCGATTTGCGCGTGACCTGCATGTGACCTGCGCGCAAAAAGTGAGATAAAAAATGATGATGTAACGTTCCACAATCTTTGCGCGTAAGTCGCACGCAGGTCACGGCTTAGTAATAAATTTATTAACTGAGCTTTCATTACTATTTTAATAGGTATAGTTCATCCGATGTTAGTAAAGTTTTTGTCGTTGTTGTGTGTGTATATGTATGCGTGCATGTGTGTGTTAGGTTAGGTTTAGTTTAGTTGTGTGTTTGTGTATATGTCTTAGTACGTTTCTATGTATGTGCGTCTTTTTTGTATATACATGTATACGCACACACATACATATATTTCATATTATATAATTTGTATATTTTGTTTTGTGATTTTACATGTTTGTGTAGTAAAGTTGTTTTTATTGTTGTGCATATGTATATTTTTGCCGCAAAGATTGTGGAACGTTACATCATCATTTTTTCTCAATTTTTGCGCGCAGGTCACATGCAGGTCACGCGCACATCGCACGCAAATATTGAAAAGAATAACGTAACGTTCAACCGTTATTAAACAGCCATAACTGAAAAATTACAGAAACACGCACAACCTATGTATATATATATATATATATATATATATGTGTGTGTGTGTGTATATATATATATATTGATCAAAGCCTGAAGAAGATACCAGAATATCTGAAACACGTGTTGCGTATATATATTATATATATATATATATATATATATATCTTATTATAATGGAGATTGTGTGCTTTTCTGTCTGTAACCGAAACTATATTACTACTCATATCACTATTCCCTTAGTTATTGACATCACATTTTCCATGATTGTATTTTTATTTAAACCTCAATTATTAATAAAATTGTTTTACATTATTATTACTGTTAACCATGTCTACATACTGACAACATGCAATTGTATTTATATATAAAACTAAATAGTGGTTTACAGTGTGAACGGAAAGGCTAATTTGCAAATTGATATTAAAAATGTGATTTTATTAAATATGTGCTTAGTATTATTGATTTCTGTTTGATTTTATTTTAATGAATATAATCAAAAATCTCTTCAATGAATCTTAAATGAAATCCATTAACAAGAAAAATAACTGTCATTTTATTCTTTACTTCCTCTTTTAACTAAATACTTAAATTAGAAAAAATAACAATGAAAGACGAGAGTGATGGAAGAGTAAGTTTCAGTTGTTCCATTTTTTATTATACTCCCTCTGTTTCAAATCTTTTTATCTGCATTCTAATTTAGTTTCATTAGCCTTTCTAATTTAATATAATATTTTATTACATTAAACTTAAATACTTGCACCCGGAGGGTGCATATATTTGCTAGTATATATATATATATATATATATATATATATATATATATATATATGGTGTCTGTAAAGTTTTGAAAAAGGTGTAAAATGTAAGAACAAAGATAACTGTCTTGTTGAAATGCAATAATAATAAAAATAAAAAATAATAAAAAATAGAAAAATAAAACTACAAGAGTTAAACTTTTATATGGTTTTTACGAGATGAGTGTAAGTCATTAAGCTTTCAATTTTAAAACTGCCGCAAGACTTTATGAACATCTAATATATATATATATATATATATATATATATATATATATTTAAAAAAATGTTGTTTTTTTTTAAATTGGGCGTTATTGTGAAGCATTAAAAATAAATAAATGAATGAACTCGATATTATGGAGTATTGGATTCACTTATTTTTTAATTATTTTTTTCATAAATTTTCAGGTTCGTTAGATATCCTTTGTCAAATGTTACTGTTCAACGGTTTCTTTGTCTCTGTTGTTATCGACAGTGGCAGCGTTTGTGAAATATTTGTAATAACGGAGAATTCCGATATCTGCGTTTAATCCCTTCACGTGCGTTTGTAATTTTAGAATCCATTTAGTTTCTGATTGTTTTCTAGATTGCGTTGTTGGAAATATATATATATATATATATATATATATATATATATGTGTGTGTGTGTGTGTGTGTGTGTGAATAAAAGGAAGTGAATCCAACGGTATGAAGTATAATAAAAAATTGAAAAAAACACAGGTTTAAATGAGTTAAGTGGTGAGTTTATTGGTCGACGCTGCAGTGTTTCGATCTATTAATTAGATCATTTCAAGGGCCTTTGTTAGTATGTGGAAGGTGATAAAAATGTTTTATCTCAGAATAAGGAGAAAGGCGAGTAATAGTCCTTGTTTTCACTTCACTTACTATAAAAAGAATTTTCATCTGACACGCGTAGATGTATCTCTCTCCCCACCCCCTTACATAATAAACGCACACAGCAACTCAAATGTTAAAAGAATATTCCCTTGCCTCTTTTATCAATGAAAATCATGCTCACACACACACACACACACACACACACATACACAACCTTGAGGTTTGTTTCGATTCCATTTATCGCAAAAGATTTATACACACACGCGCAGCCACACATTCATAAACACATAAAAAATGCACAAAGCTTTTTCGATACAAACACTTACCCATTCTAATACTCAGCAAAAAAAAATATTTGACGTCATATTTCAAACCGTTCATTTTGTCAACGTTCTTTTTTCTCAGACTTCAAATTTTGAACAGACTGATAAACAAGGACTATTACTCGCCTTTCTCCTTATTCTGAGATAAAAAATTTTTATCACCTTCCACATAGCAACAAAAGCCCTGAAGATGATCTAATTAATAGATCGAAACACTGCAACGTCGACCAATAAACTTACCATTCAACTCATTTAAACCTGTGTTTTTTCAATTTTTTTATTATACTACATATATATATATATATATATATATATACAAAATTTATTTGTAAACCTTTCCGGTGAAAAAAACCGGCAAATAGTTTGATAGTAAAAATATACTACCAAACTTCACTTGGGAAAAAAATTAAAAGAGGGAAAGACCAAGAGGGTTGTACCAACCGAAAATAATCGAATAATACTATCACACTTGGCCAAAACAATATATATATATATATATCTCAATAGCGCCCCCTTACCTATTATGGTAGAGACGTGTAGTATCGCTTGACAAGCTTAATTTCGCTAGGATGGTCAGCTGTGTACTGTGGCCGAGGCGATAAAAGTGTTTCACTAGTGTTTCACTGCGTCTGCTGAAGTCCCGGTTTCGATTTCTGTCGGAGGGAAATCGTTAGTATATACCGCTGATGAGACTTAATAAAGTCGAAACAGTCTGTACGGTATTCTACACATCGAGCTATCCTTTACTGGGATTACACTTGTCAAGTTCATTTTCTATAAGAAAAAGTATCGAATTTTATGCGATACATGCGTTGTAAGTGCCTTCAAGTAAAAAATTTAATATATACTTTATTCAGCAACGTTTCTAAATAAACAAACATCCAAAAATCTTATTCACTTCACCGAAGGGCATTCGGTCTGTTTGTTGTTATTATTCTCTCAATAGCGCCCCTTACCTATTATGGTAGAGACGTGTAGTATCGCTTGACAAGCTTAATTTCGCTAGGATGGTCAGCTGTGTACTGTGGCCGAGGCGATAAAAGTGTTTCACTAGTGTTTCACTGCGTCTGCTGAAGTCCCGGTTTCGATTTCTGTCGGAGGAAATCGTTAGTATATACCGCTGATGAGACTTAATAAAGTCGAAACAGTCTGTACGGTATTCTACACATCGAGCCATCCTTTACTGGGATTACACTTGTCAAGTTCATTTTCTATAAGAAAAAGTATCGAATTTTATGCGATACATGCGTTGTAAGTGCCTTCAAGTAAAAAATTAATATATATATATATATATATATATATATATTGTACTTGCAATAATTATCTACGAGACAAGCTTGTTAACCGTTACACTACGAGGTTTTTTTTATGTATATGAATGAACAAAATATATTTAAAGTTAATACATTATTTTCACTCGCTATTTCCACTCGCATGTCATCCGTGCATATTAATATGAGAACGCACTTCATTATAAATTAATAAAACATTCATAATCAAATTTTTTTTTCCATGTTTCGGACCAAGTAACCAATAAGCACCCAAGCGGGGAGCTGTTTTGAAAGGAACACCTTTTGCTCTTCACCGTAAAGATAGTTATGTATTGGTTACTTGGTCCCAACATCCTTTCATTTGAATAAACATAAAACATATTTTGAAAATAAAAACTATTTTCATTTAAATAAACATATCTGCATTTCTCTTCTGATTAAATAAAAACTACTTTAATATAAAATGTGTCTTTCGTTTAAAGTTTTTAAAACTTTAAAAAAAATTCTATTGAATTAACAACAACAACATGAAATAATTTTAAAAATTAAAATCGAAAACTATTTTATTATAAAAATGTGCCTTTAGGTTGTAAATATACATGAACAAACTTTTAAAAAATCTTACAGTGAAATTATAATGCAAAAAAAATCGTCTGTTGTTTGTAAACAAACAACCGAGAGTTTACGGTGAAAAGCACAAGGTGTTCTTTTCAAAACAGCTCCCAACTGGGGTGCTTATTGGTTACCTGTCCCATTTTTCATATAAAATTTATACTATTTCAAGACATTTATAAAAACAATGATCATCACAAATTATTTAAAAAATAATCATTAAATAGAATTAACAAGTCTCATATTTCCGGGTTTTGGTCTATATTATATTATGGTAGAGTGTGGTGTAATGGTTACAGTCGTAGGTAATGGACACGACGAGACAAGTTCAAATCCTAGACGAGCCTGTTAGCATTTCACTTAGCGCTAGAACCCTTGGGAATGATGTGAATCCAACTATTTTTCCTCCAGCTTTGGGTAAATAATAGGTCAGTCTGGACTCTTTAACCTTGGTTAGGCAACCAGTCTAGGAGAAGGAAAACTCTGAATTCAAACCCGGTAAACTCCGCTTAAGACATTAACTTTGTATCACTTCCTATTCGTGCGGAAGGATTGGGAAATATGTATATTACATATTGAATGTTATAAGTGGGTGATGGAAGTGCGTGGTGTAATGGTTAAAGTCATGGGAAATGGACTCGTCGCCCCGAGTTCAAATCCTGGATGTGGTAATTGCATTTCACTTAGCGCTAATACCCTTGGGAAAGGTATGAATCCTAGTTTCCCTCCAGCTATGGATAAATAGTAGGGCAGACCGGACTCTTTAACCTTGGTTAGGTAACCGGTCTAGGAGAAAGAAAACTCTGAATTCAAAGCTGTTGAACTCCGCTTAAGAAATTGACTTTGTGTCACATCGTGCTCGTGCGGAGGGGTTGGTAAAAATATATATATAAGTGGTTGATGTGTGGTATATATTGTCCATTCATTTTGAGCTTTAATTTTCTTTGTCGCTTTTACGTTTGTATCAAAAGTTTTTCCAACATAAGAGGTCATAAATTAATAAAACATTCATAATCAAAAGTTCAGGTATATGACACGTATAATTCAGTTGATAGAAGTATTGGATGGTAACCTGTTGAGGATCAGGAAAACTGAATTCAAACCTGTTAAACTCCACTTAAAATTTAACCTTGTGTCACATCCTGCTCATGATGGAGGGGTTGGGTAAATAGATATATAAAGTAAGTAAAGTCGTCGGGGCGGCCTAAAGTCGGTATCAGTCAGTCAGCGAGGGAGTCTATCCCCTTTTCAACAGCGCTAGAACAAGGAGATTGTTTTAGCATCTGAGGTGGAGCGCCACACCTACCATCAGCTCCTTACTTTACCGCACAGATCCCTGTGCTACTCATACGCTGAGTTGGCGGGGACCGGTATCGAACTAGGAACCTTGTGGTTTCTAGCCGAACGCTCTACCGACTGAGCTAACCCGGCCTCATAAATAGATATATAAATCTAATTAAAATTGCTTAATCAAATATGAATAATTATTTTTCTAAGATAAATAATATCAACAATTTGTTGGAACCATTTAAGAAAAGTGGATATTAAACTATGCAAATGAATGGCATTTTTAATGCTGAAACTTTATCTACAAATTTCTATTTAAATTCACTTTATATAATTTTGTTTCTCCGAATGTTCACAAGGGAGATAACTCCTGTTTTTTAAAAAGGATTTGTTGCAGAAAATGTAAAAAATATTAATTTACGATTTTTTTCAAACTCAATATTAAAAAAGTATAGAATGGTTGGGTTATAAGAAAGAAAAAAAAAAGATAATTTCAAGAAAGATTGGTACAAAAACTAAAAACAAAACAAAACAAAACATCTTTACCAAAAATCAAAGTCAAACTATGTTTATTCATTTAATTTAGTTTGATACTGCCATGTGCTATCAGTACTCCGGCAAAGTCTGGTTTTAGATTATTTTTTGGGGCGCTTTTACGTATGAGTCAAAACTCTGGGAGATAATTTAAATTTAATTGAAAACACTTATAAAAATTCATGGATCAATTTTATTGTTGGCTAGTGTAATCAAACTCTTCTTGAAATTACTAACATTTTCTCACCAAAGTTGATTTACTGTATAAATATCAGATACATGAAATGTATTAGAATTCATTCTTAGAAGCAGAAATCCAATCCAAAAGATATGTATCTATTAATAATGGAGATTCGCTTCCGGTTTTTGTCTGTAACAAAAATTACGTCGCTGCTTACGTCGCTATACCCGAAATCGTCATAACAGAATAAATACACTCAAAATTTGAACATGCAACATTAGACAGTCCTCATTGTTTTTTAAAACAAGTTTTAATAAATACATGACTGGTATTATATATCTATATATAGTTTGTTTTATTTTAATACATATTTAAAGTTTACATTTCAAATTGTTTTATTTTTTAATCCTGTAATGAATTTGATGATTTTACTCACTTAGGGTACAAACTAGCTGACATTGAATTCTTAACTCCCACCCCTCAGGCAATATCTTTCAAAAAATTATTTTTACATCACCCGGAGGGTGTTTTTTAAAAATTTTGTACTAGTAAATATAACATTAGAAGAATTGTGAAAAATTTGCTTAAAATTCTGTAGCTTTACAATAGATACAAACATTTCTCTAAATGAATTAAAATATAAACTTAAGACAAAAAAGACAAAGAAAAATAAAGACTCATTAATGTTATCCCCAAAGGGATTCAATAAAAATATGAAAGATGCTTCTCTGATTTTTTTTAATGAGGCTTGATAATTAGTATTATTTGTATTATTCGGACTATTGTCCACATCTTTATTGTTATCTGTACAACATTTTGACCGATGTGCACTCCGGCCTTCTTCACCAAAGTTGATTTCCAGTAAAAATATGAAGTACACAATAAGTATAATCCCAGTTTTAAAAGCAAAAATCCAAGACAAAATGTATGTATTCCTTTGATTTAATTGGATACTGCCGTGTGCCATCCATACTCTTCCAAAGTCTGACTTTAGATGATTTTTTTTCTTTTGTGCTTTTACGTGTGAGTCAAAACTCTGATAATTCAAATGTGTGGTATGTATTGTCAATTGATTTTGAACTGTAAGTCTTATTTTCTTTTTCGTTTTTACGTTTGCATCAAAAGTTTTTCCATCATAAGCGGTCATAAATTAATAAAACATTCATAATCAAAATTTCAGGTATATGACACGTATAATTCAATTGATAAAGCAAAAATCAAACTCTTCCAAAGTCTGACTTTAGATGATTTTTTTTCTTTTGTGAGTCAAAACTCTGATAGATATTTTAAATGTGTAGTATGTATTGTCAATTGATTTTGAACTGTAAGTCTTTTTTTTTTGTTTTTGTTTTTACGTTTGTATCAAAAGTTTTTCCAACATAAGCGGTTATAAATGAATTCCTGTTGAAACTCCGGTCCATACAATCTGCTCATTGTATGGTTCATCATATCTTTAACAAATTCACAATGTTCAATCCAAATATCCACGAAATGGCCAGTTTAGACCAATGTGATGATATCCCGTAATTTTCAAATTCTTTGATATAAGAAAATAGAATCCACAAGGGGGAATTTGTGCTTTTTGAAGTGTTTTCATTTGTAAACAATTATATGGTTTCCACTTGTTGCAATAAAATGTCTTTTAAAGAGCTGATGTATTAATGTAGTTCAAAATCACTTCATCTGTGCTTTTAAATAAAATCTATTTGATCCATAGAAGGGTCTCTAGTTGGTAGAACCACCCCAGGACCTCGGAGTAATAATAATGAAATGGTACTCCATACTCCTCGGACCCCCGCAACGAAATTATCATCACCGGACCTAGGATATTCAAAACATCTATTTCTCCCGCTTCGTACATTACAAAGGGCAGGTAACCCTCGAAATCATCTTTTTAGTACAGTAAAATATAATTAGAAATTATCATTATTTTCAACTATTAGTCATCATCAAGAATTTTTAATTCGAAAAAGTGCTTTTAATTCTTTTCGGAAAGTCGAGGAGACCATCATGTA
>CM042147.1:102500-112500 GCA_023376005.1 Doryteuthis pealeii
GTAACGAGTCCTAGAGTAGTGCGCGGGGGGGGTATTTTTTTACAATACGTATTTTATGAGAAAATTAAGTTTTTTTATGTACGGTTGGCTAGTTGGTTGATTAGATTTTACGGCATGTCAACCCTTGTTGGGTTATTTTACACTGAAGACGTTTTTGTTTTATTCTTTTCTGGGTATTCACATTTTTTACACTTTTTCTAAACACATTTTCCCGTTCTGTCGACTGGGGCTTTAGAATACACCGACTGCACCTCTGCAGAGAGGTAAGACACCCTCAATGGGCCACCTGCTTAAGGACCGTGAGTGACATTCTCCACTTTGGCCCTTACTTGGGCTAGACGGGCGGTCTAAGAGGCCCCTTCCGATCAATCGGCTGGTCACGTCAAGCCCTAGCACCTATATGATTGTCCCCGACCCTATTGCTCTTATGGCAAGTCCCACTTTCATACTTTTTTATAGCATTTTTGGATTTCTTGGGCAAAAATACTTTTATAAACCAATTTTTAGGAGCAGGGAAGCTCTAGAACTCATTTTCAGACACAAATAGATTACAAAAAGTCGCCATTTTTCGTGAACCCCACCAAATTTTGAGAGCTAAAAATCGACATAACTCCGCCAATTTTTGGAATCGGAAGCTCAAATTTTTGGGAATGTCTAACTTTAACACAGTTCACACGTGTACAAAATTTCAGAAAAATTGAAGGAGGTGGGTGACAATTTTACTTTTTTCTGGATGATTTGACATGGAATTGCCTAATATGACATCTATTCTTGGTTTGAAGTCAGATTTTTCCTTCTCCTAGACCGGTTGCCATGCCAAGATTAAAGAGCCCAGTCTGACCTATTATTTACTCGTAAGTGGGTAGAGAATAGTCCGATTCATACCTTTTCTAATCGCTATGTTAAAAAGTCCATTTTGATATAGTATTTATACATAACTGGAAAGAGAATAGTTGGATTCATATCTTTCATTTAGCTCTATCGGAAATGTGGCCAGCCACGTCCCAGGATTTGAACTTGTCTCACCGAGTCCACTTCCTACGCCCACAGGTGACTCCGTAAATTTCCACTCCAGTAGGATTAAACAATGAGTTTCTTACATTTCCTGAAGTTTCACAAGGATTGGCTTGATACATACGTCAGAAAAGGCTTCTTTTTTTAAAAAGTTACAAATAATTACATGCCTTATCTTTAATTTCCGTCACCAAAAGCCTAAAACTAACAAAAAAGTACATATACATATATATATATATATATATATATATATATATATATATATATATATATAAAAGATAAAATAATGTAGATAAAAGATAAGATAATATTAATGAAAGTTAAGATAATATAAAATAATATAAAAGATAAGAGGCGATATTTATATTACCCTTAGTACTAGTAACACCAATCGTAAACTAGACTGACCGTAACCTTAAATGTGCTATTGGAAATGCCATAGTTAATTATCTCCCCCTGCCGCTAGGGGGCGAATCGCCAACAACGTATGTTGGCGCCAAAACCAAAAACTTTACTTATCACGGAGCACTCACTGAGGGTAGTCGCGTAAATAGCGGTCCCTACACTTCACTTATCGCAGAGCAGTTACTGGAGGAGAGACGTAAAAGTAAAAGCTCTCGTCTCCAAGTCCCAAAATAGGGCCCACTTATCTACTGACAGTGGACTTGGACGGAGGCATTTTTCCACAGCACACTTTTGAAGGCATTGTGTCCGCATACTACAAGGCTCTCACAATAGCACACTACTGAAGGCTAAAAAGACCAAATAGTCTACTTGAGAAGGCCCCCATTCACCGTCATTTAAAGACACTGTTACCCGGACGAGAAGCTTCTAAAATAGCATCCCTCACCATTACTTATCACCGAACCGGTTACCGAGGAAGAACGAGAAACGTCTGAAGAAGCGTCCTATCAACTTTCCAGAATACTCCTGTTATCACCACTACTCCAAGAACATTACTTAACTCAGATAAGTCTCGTAGCAAATACCAATAAAATTTTCAACAAGTTCTTGTATTATTTGTCAATACATGTATTAAATTTCCATTGTGTGTTTGTCTTCTTTGTCCGACAATTTGCCTACAACTACGGAGAAATAAGGGCTCCTTCGAACCCCGTAAATACTCTTAGTGCTTGAGATTTTGGAAGTTAATTATGTATAATGATAAGCACGACTTATTATTAGAGATATATTTGAGTGATATCAAAAAAAAAAAAAAGGAAAAATATTTCTGTTAGGGTGCACTGTCAATTTCCATTAAATATACTAGCAAATATATGCACCCTCCGGGTATTTAAGTTTAAATGTAATAAAATATCGTATTAAATTAGAAAGGTTAATGAAACTAAATAAGAATTCAGATAAAAAGATTTGAAACAGAGGGGGTATAATCGGAAAATAGAACAACTGAAATTTACTCTTTCATCACTTCCGTTTTTCAATGCTAAATTTTCCTAATTTAACTATTTAGTTAAAATAGGAAGTAAAGAATAAAATTACAGTTATTTCTTCTTGTTAATGAATTTCTTTTAGGATTTATTGAAGAGATTTTTACTCATATTCATTAAGATAAAACCAAACAATTAGAAATCAATAATACCAAGCACATTTTTATTAAAATCAGTTTTTTTAATATCAATATGCAAATTAGCTTTATGTTTACACTGAAAACTGGTATTTTGTTGTATATATAAATACAATTGCATGTTATTAGTATTTAGGTAAGGCAAACAGTATTAATAATGTCAAACAGTTTTATTATTAATTGAGGTTTAAATAAAAATAGAATCATGGAGAATGTGTCGTTAATAACTAAGGAAATTGTGACTTGAGTAGTAATATAGTTTCGGTTACAGACAGAAAAACACACAATCTCCATTATAATAAGAAGATTCTTATATTATCCCAAATAGTGTTCTCTTAGAACGTTTAAAAACATGGAAATAACGTAGAATGTGTGACTAGATGATTAGGAATGGAATATATTAATAATGGGGAAATTAGGAGAGTGGATATCTTCTATTATTATACTAAAGCTGAGATTATCAACTTTCCTTTCCGAAAGGAATTTTTCCTAAATATTCTAATGATACAAACCTTATCCCGGAGTATAATTCAGTATTTAATCTAATCATTGTTTTAAAAAAATTGCATCTAATTTGATTCTAATTAGTCGTAATTTGCAATTAAGTAAAAATTTAACCCATCTCTGTCTTTACTATCTGCCTGTTTATTTTTCTATACACTCTCTCAATATTCTTTACTGTATCTACTCTCGTAAGCGGGACAAAGAAAAGAAAAGAAAAGAAAGAACACAGTTTTCTTTCTAACATTTGATTACAGGGAGTGGTTAATGCCTGCTGCTTGCTTGGTAATGCAATCTATGTATCTATCAGCATGGTTGAGAAAGAAAGAGTGTTCCCTTCTTAACACTTAAATAAACAGAAAGTGACTGGCTCTCTTTTTCTCTCTCTCAGATCTGGTTGTATAATTTTATTTTATTTATTCGCTTTGCAAACTATTAATTTGTTCAAGTTTTGAAGAATTTCGTCTGTTCTCCTTTATATTTAAAAAGTTTTTTTTATAATAAACTTTCAATTTAACTCAAAAATCTACTTAAAATTGTTTAATTTCTAAAAAATAATGTTAAGATTCGTAATGTGACTTGGTTTAAAAGATAAATAAATAAAATTGATGGGGCTTTCGGAGAAATGCGGTGTTCACTCAAAAAAAGTCCCTGCTGAAAAACAATCTTCGCTAAAGGCGTTTTTCCCGAAAAGTGATATTTTAACTCCTCCCTTACACATTCCAGTTTTTTAACGACAAATAAATGTAAATATTCTACCCCCCCCTTCTTTGAAATATTTAAGCAGGGGGGGGGGCTAAATATTTACCTTTACTTGTCAATAAAAATAGGGCTTATTTTTAACGCCTTCAACCACGAAAAAAGTGATTTGTCGATAAAAACGTCTTCAATCTGCTAAAAAAAATTTCTTTGGTATTTTCATTTTACTTCAACATCTTTATGGTATTAACATAGTTATTATATTGATATTTGTTTTAGAATTAGACGTTTCATATTATAAATGAATTGTAAATATTAATTTACTCTAGCAGAAATACCTAATTAAGTCAGAAAGTTTTGAAATAAAATAACTGATGTATTATAAAATTCATTTATTGATAAATCAACAGTGAAAATGTCATTAAAATTGGAAATTTCCCTGATTTTTTGGTAATTTTTTCAATCGGGGGGGGGGATTTATTTTGTAAAATACAGATTTTACGTCATCTTAGACAGCATTGATGGTCATGTTTACGATAAATTTGCGCAAAATTGACCGAAAAATAGTTTAAAATGTATTAAAAATAAATTACATTATTTTTTAACAAAATAACTGGAGCTCAATGGGTGACCCAACGGGTCACGTCATTTCTAGTATTCTTATATTATTCCAAATAGTGTCCTCCTAGAAATTTGGATTTAAATTCTAAGGAAAATGTGAAACTTGTTTCGTGTGGTGTAATAATTAGCTTTGTATACCATTGTTATTTGAGGCACGTAGCATAATTATTAGAGTCGTGGGAAATAGACTCGTCGACCCGAGTTCAATTCCTAGACAAGGCTATTTTCATTTCACATAGCTTTAATACTTACATTTCACCGTAAATCTACACTGAAAATACAAATTTGTTCGAATCAATACAGTTGCATGTTTTAACATGAAATATAATACAATATGTTCTTGATTATGCTAGCGCACTATTTGAAATGAACTTAATTGTTATTAAGAACACATTTCATGATATTTTCGTGCAGTTGTATTGATTCGAACGAATTAGTATTTTCAGTGTATATTTACGGTGAAATGAAAATGGTCAACTTAAACAAACGGCTTCCTCAAAGTGAAACATAAAACGGGAGGTTACTCTCATTTATGTCGCTAATGTACAGATTACCAATCTTTTTTCAAATAAATTTAAACTTGCTTTTCATTTGAATTCTTAAAGTAAACGCAATAAATCATTTAAAAAATTTCAAATGAAGAATCCACCCCACCCCTGACTGAACTATACAATCTTCCACCACCAAAGACGTGTGTACTGTAAGAAATAAGTTTAAATTGAAATTGAATTCGGATTCATATCTTTCACTTGGCTCTATGAGAAATGCGGCCAGCCACGTCCAGGATTTGAACTCGTCTCACCGAGTCCACTTCCTATGACCACTAGATATTTGAAACTCATACAAAAAACATTTAAAAATTTCCTTAAAATTGATTAAATTTCTTTATATTGACAAAAAAAAATGAATGCTATTTTTTAAATTAAGAATTCAAATGAAAAAAATGTTTAAATTCATTTTTTAAAAGAAATTCATAATATTTATTTTACTATTTATTTACTGTTTATTTATTTACTGTTTTATTTTACTACTTTACTTTTATTTTACTTTATTTTACTTAGTATTATTATTATACTTATTTATTTTAGTCAATGTAGTCTTGACCTTGATGTACCTTACCGTGATTACTTGCATATTCTAAACATAATAAAACCCCACATTTGCAATGATAGCATAATAATTACATATTTAATTAAGTACACATGGGAGGCATTATTTCTTTTTTTTTTATTAACAAAAATCTCAACAGTTCTAAAAGAAAGGCTTTGATTAAGACAGTGAAGTTTTTATGTAACTTTGTTTATGATTTATAATATCTGTACAGATAATATGAACATGTGTTATAAATAGTAAACAATCTGGACCATATTGCCTTTAGGCACCCCTTTTTGATCTCGATTAAGAAAGGACATGTTTTTCATTTACACCGTCAATATCCGGTTGTTTGTTAGGGATATTACCTTTAGGCACCCCTTTCTTATCTCGATTAAGAAAGGACATGATTTTCATTTACACCTTCAATATCCGGTTGTTTAAGGGTTAGGGTTAGGGGTTAGTTTTATAATTTAAAAAAATCTAAAAATCGTCTGGTAAAACAACGGGATATTGACGATGTAAATAAAAAACATGTCCTTTCTTAATCGAGATCAAAAAGGGGTGCCTAAAGGTTATATGAATAGCCTTTCTTTAGATATAGTTATTTACTAAGCTTAACTTAGATATGGCACAAGGCCAGAAGTATGGGCACCCAATGAGAATCGAACTCACTAACAATGGTTTGCGAAGCGAGCTTGCTAACCATTACACCACGTGAGGTGCCCTCCTTTCTTGAGATATGTGGACAGATTTGGGCTCAAAGATACGGCAAGATTAAACCAGGTAAGTTCTCTCGTGTTATGATCGACCCCTTTTTTAGATGAAAAATTGGTCTTGGGTTCATTACTCAGTTCATGAAACGTGTATATAAGGTATGTCAGTGGCCTAACAAAATTGCCCTAACCCAAAATATTTGCGTTGCTATGACATTAGGTATACCCAAAAGCTCGGCTGCTACTCATTTAAAAAAAAACGAATTAAAATTAATTAAATCGATTATTTAAGGTCGAAAAGTATTAACATAATGAGTATCAGTAAAAGAGTCACAATAATATTACACATGTAATTTATTTTTAATACATTTAAGACGATTTTTTTCGGTCAATTCCGATCTCATATAACCTGAAATGAGAATTATCCGATTTTAATGAAATTTTCAGTATTGATTTATCAATTAATAAATTTTATAATGCATCAGTTATTTTATTTCAAAACTTTAATTAAGTATTTCTGCTATGATAAATTGATATATAAAATTCATTTAAAATATGAGCAGCATCATTTTAGATTTAAAATGTGATACTATTAGATTCTAAAAAATATTTTTTTAATAACTACTTTACTTTAGTATAAATCACACATATTTTTTGGTCGAAAACTGTATTGGAAATTTAGCAATTTTAAACGGAACAAATATTGATGTATATTTTTTTCTTTTATAAAATAATAGGCAATTAAATAATTATCGAAATGAGTAAAAAAAATCTGCAAAAATTATTTTTTAGTTTTTATTTTCATTTTATTTTCCAATTTTCGGTACTTATTTATTACCCGAGCAGATTCTTAATTTTTTTTCTTTTATTCCCACCTTCGGTCTTTTGTATTTTTATTTATACAGAAAATAGTATCAATCACATATTTTCCACACCGATATTTTGCGCCCCAAAACTTGAGGTAAAATTAAGTGACCTGAAAAAAATCAGAAAGTTTTGAAATAAGATAACTGATGCATTATAACATTCCTTCATTTATAAACTGAAAATTTCATTAATATCGAATAATTCCCTGATTTTTGGTAATTTTTTTTCAAACGGGGTGTCGACAAATTGTGTATACCTAGGTAGTCCCAAACTTGGCCAAAATGCGTGTTTGACAAAATGACTTTAGCCTAACCCCCCTACAGAAAATAATTTACCGAAAATCAGGGAATTATCGGATTTTAATGAAATTTTCAGTGTTTATTTATCAATGAATGATCTTTATAATGCATATTTATTTTATTTAAAAACTTTCTCATTTTTTTCAGGTCACTTAATTTTGACCCCTCCCCTTACTTTGGGGGTGTAAAATATTGGCGAGTTAGTCCTTGTTTGATACTAATTACAGTATAAATAAAAAGATAAAAGACCGAAGTTGTAAATAGAAAAGAAAACATTTTAAGTGGACTATTTTATAAGAAAATAAGTACCGAAAATCGGAAAATAAAATGTAAAATAAATAATAAATAATAAAGTTTTGGAGATTTCTTTTTTACTCATTTCAATAATTATTTAATTGGCTATTATCTTATAAAAGAAAAAAATTATACATCGATATTTTTTCTGCTTAAAAAGGAGAGGGGCTACATTTTCAATATAGTTTTTCTTCAAAACTTATACTTTGTTTGACTAAAATAAGGTTTGCATTAAATAGATATTTATTTCTAGAATCTAAAAATATAACATTTTAATCTTAACATCAGCATATTTTTATTTCAAATGAATTTTATATATTGATTTTTCAAAGCAAAAATATTTAATTAAAGCTTTGAAATAAAATAACTGATGCATTATAAAATTCATTAATTGATAAATCAATACTGAAAATTTCATTAAAATCGGATAATTCCCTGATTTTTGGTAAATTTTTTTCGATCGCGAATGTTACATTAAATTTGTTAACAAGCCATTACAAGCCATTTCAAGTAAATTTCTTATGAAAGCAAAGTAGGCCGAATTTTGACATACATTCTAAGGGAGATAACTCATCACTGACAGCGTGAAGTTATGAGGGAAATTTCCCTAACGCTATTACAATTGGGTTTTCCCTCTACCCACGTGATCAGTCACTATTTGCTGAACACGGATTTGCTACTATGGAAAAAAACAAAACAACTACAGATCCGGTTTCTTAACCTACTTTTAAAACATTCTATTTATTTATTTATTTATTTAGTTTACTTTTTAAAACGAAGCTATCTGTTTTAGGATGTTGAATTCAGCCTGAATTTTTATGAGTGCCTATCTACGCTGAAAACTTGCGTATTTATACCGAGTTATAGATAAATAGAAAGATAGATATACAGATACAACGGTAGACTTATGTAACAATCACGTTATGCGATATTGTTTTTTTTTTTTTTGCATTTTGAAAATTAAATGAATTTGAGAGAGAGAGAGAGAGAGAGAGAGAGAGAGAGAGAGAGAGAGAGAGAGAGAGAGAGAGAGAGAGAGAGAGAGAGAGAGAGAGAGAGAGAGAGGGGGGCGTGATGAAAATATTTTATTTAAAAAATCATATTTCAAAATCTCTAAAAAAAACAATTAAAAAAAAAATATTTAGCTTGGGATTCTCATCACCCCTCTCTCCCCCTCTCTCTTTCTCTCTCTCTCTCTCAAAAGTCATTTAATTTTCAAATGCAAGCATACATGATATTTAAAAAAAATTATATTTTAAAATCTTGGAAGCGCGTTATGTAATGGTTAAAGTCATGGGAAATGGATTCGTCACCCCGAGTTCAAATTCTGGATGTGGTAATTGCATTTCACTTAGCGCTAATCTCCTTGGGAAAGGTATGAATCCTACTCTCCCTCCAGCTATGGATAAATAGTAGGGCAGACTGGGCTCTTTAACCTTGGTTAGGCAACCGATCTAGGAGAAGGAAAACTCTGAATTCAGACCTGTTGAACTCCACTTTTTAATCTTTTTGCCTAATTCCCAGTGGATCACTTTCCCAACCCAGTCGTGCCTAGCTTTGTATTCCCGTTGTGATAGTTTACTACATTCACTTAATACATGGTTTACAGTCTTATCTCTGTCACCACACAATCTACATTTACTGTTTCGTTGCGTCTTATCAATTTTTGCTTTGATATAATTTGTTCTTATGGCATTATTTTGTGCAGCAATTATTAGTGATTCACTTTCTCTCTTGAGGTTTATTATTTTCACTCCTTTTGAGTTTTTCACATATTATTATTATTATTATTATTATTATTATTATTATTATTATTATTACAAAATAAAAAACACCCTCCGGTCGATGTAAAAATAGATTTTTGAAACATATTGCCTGAGGGATGGGAGTTAAAAATTCAATATCAGCGAGTTTGTACCCTAAGTAAGTAAAATCATCAAATTCATTAAAGGATTAAAAAATAAAACAATTGAAATGTAAACTTTAAATAGGTATTAAAATAAAACAAACTATATATAGATATATAATACCAGTCATGTATTTACTAAAACTTATTTTAAAAAAAACAATGAGGACTGTCTAATGTTGCATGTTCAAATTTTGAGTGTATTTATTCTATGTTCTGACGATTTTGGGTAATGTGACGTAAGCAGTGACGTAATTTTTGTTACAGACAAAACCCGGGCGCAAATTTCCATTATTAATAGATTATCTTACTTTTGGGGAATTTTTCACATTGCTAGTAGTAGTAGTAGTAGTAGTAGTGTCGTAGCCGTGGTAGTAATAAGATGAGAAGGAGTTGTCTCTCTTCC
>CM042147.1:117500-165000 GCA_023376005.1 Doryteuthis pealeii
TATATTTATATATGTGTGTAATTTTTTCTTTCACCACTTCTATCACGACATTCATTATATTTTTAATTTATCTATTTTGTCCTTTGAACGATTTACCGGTTGTAAACTTTTGACAATGCACACTTAAGTCTCCTTTTACTTTCGTTTTTAAAAAATATTTTCATCACCTTCAAAACCCCCTTTTAGTGTTGGAAATAGTTTATTGAACCGAATAACGTATACTACTGTTTAAGTTATATATATATATATATATATGAAAAAAGTGAAAGTAAATCCGACAATATGTAATATTATAAAAATTGAAAAAACGTTAATGAAATATGTGTTTTTTCAATTTTTATAATATATATATATATATATATATATATATATATATATATATATATGGTATTTGTGGAAAAGGTGACATACCGGTGAAACAGGTCACAATGGTAGGTTGATTCACAATGATAAGACAGCGATGTAACAAATATAAAGTGCTCAATACGTTGGTAGAGCAATCAACTGCAATTAATCAATATCTTGTTTAATCCAGTGGATTTAACCCTGAAGATCCTCATAGGGAAACGAGTAGGTTATTACCGTGTACCATTATCATAATATATATATATATATGTGTGTGTGTGTGTGTGTGTGTGTTTAAGGTACAGCTCACATGCAATTCTAAGTTAAAATGAATAAGGACATAATTTGAATAAGTAACATATTAAGAACTAAATTCTTAGCTAGGTTTCGACTGACACTTTTCAAATGAATCGTGGGTAATATGAAAAACATATATATATATATATATATATATATATAATATAATGGTATAAATTTGACGCTGTGTAAATATATAAAATATGACAAAACAAGTTATTCAGAGTATGATTATATTATAGTAAAATGCATTTGCCAACTATAAACGTTGAAGTTTATACATTAGACCATCATCAGCATATATATATATGTGTGTGTGTGTGTGTGTGTGTGTGTTAGCATTGCGTAGACATAAAGTCAATGGCACTTGGTTATTGTCAGATGCTTAGGTATGCGTTTTTCAAAACACACGTACGGCTTTCAGTCCGGCATCAATCATATATATATATATATATATATTAACTTATCTAGCGCTAGTGAAAAGTACCACGCGACCACCCGTTTACATTGTTGCATTCTACATTACTTTTATATATGTAATTGTATATCTTTTTTTTTTTTCACACTCAACAGGTCCTGATGAAACAGAAACCATTGAACATTTGGAGCAAGCCATCCGATGTGTTGGTTCCTTCATCTTTGTCTTTGGAATCGTCTTCGGAATTCTTACTTGCGTCGTTCTTAACCAGCCGAAGATGCGTAAGTCCAAGATCCGATTCTACCTGTTGATCCAATCCATCAACGACGTCCAGGTTCTCGGGATCTCTCTTACGGATTTCTTACTCCGACACGCTTTCCGAATGGATCTGCACCGCCTGTCCCCGTTCCTGTGCAAACTCTTGCCCTTTCTGGAAAGATCTCTCCGACAGCTAGCCTCCTGGATAGTCGTCGGCACCTCCCTGGAGCGCCTGGCCGGCCTTCTCCTGCCACTGTTTTACTTTACATCAAGACACAAACATCGACCGTTCTCTTTGGTTGTCGCTGTCGTTCTGTTAGCAGGCATAAACTCTCCCGCATTATACTACAATAAACTAACCGATTACAAAGCGGAAGCGGAAATAAACTCGACCGGAAGCGGAAATCTCGCAGAAAACACGGTCGACAATACGAGTCATCTTTTGCCATTGTTTACCACTAAGGTTTGTGTCACGGCAAATCAATATTATCCAGCCAGTAAAATTGTTTTCTATTTGATCTACTGGTTGGTGCCGGTGATCCTTCTAATTGGCATTACTGCCTATTTTGCTAAATGGTTACACGACCGCCAGCGTTGGCAAAGAAAGTTTACCGACATTCGCATTACTGTACCAAAGAGCGGAAGTGGACTGAAACGACACTTCCGGGAAAGTCTCAACTCCTTATTTGCCCTAAACACCTTCTTCCTCATTTGCTTCACACCGCTGACTATATGCGAACTTTTGCAGCTTACCCGATCAAATTTTGCGATAACCTCGAGATTAAATGACTCTAGCTCCAAAGTGTATCTAATTGCTGAAGCACGTCCAACATCTTGCGTCGCTTTTCAGCTATTTTCTTATCTTTTTTATGCAACCAAATTTGTGTTGTTCATGGTTTTTTAACCGCCTTCCGAAAGGATTTTATGAATCTACTCAAAAGAATGTCACCATCCTCTTTATTGAAATGCATCAAAATTCATATGTTTCAAAGCGGAAAATGAATTTCTGTGATATGAGCATAGGTAAAAATACTAAAAAAATTTCTAGCAAGTGTAGATCATTGGTCCCCAAGCGTTTTCAAGCGAGAAACACCTCATACACACAGTATGAAACACGGTATGAAAATGGAAAGAGTGGAATTTCTAAAAAAAAAAAATGAAAACGGGAAAAACGGAATTTACCATGAGTAAATTTTAAACGGAAAATTCGGGACCTTACAAGATTGAAATAAACGTGCAGTGCTTAAAAATCTGAGCAGAGTTTTGGCCCTTGCAGTTGTCGCTAGGTGGCATGTAGTAACTGGTGGGCCACTGTACATGTTGCGTACAGGTGTCAAGCAAACGTTCAGACTTTTGACTCTGAATTTAGACTACGAAACAAAACTATGCATTCGTGTATAATTCTTGTCAGTTTTATTCTGTCAATTTATATATATATAATATATATATATATATAATCCAAAAGTCCAGAGAAGAAATCTTCCTTACGACACAAGAGTTTTATTTAAAAAACCTGTCGCAGTTTGAGAGCTCAATGTGTGCTCTTAATGTTAGAGTCACAGAGCAAATATATAAGTAAAGAAATAACAAAAGATCTAGAGATTTAGCATTATAGTCTATTTCAGGGAGCGTAGACAAAGTATCTAACTCTCCCGACTCATCAGATGCGAATGATGAATTCTTTATTACTTTAAAGGCATTTGAAAACAGATTTTTATTTTTTATTTATTTTATTTTTTTAAATGCCTAAATATATATATATATAATATATATATTTATTATTTTCAAATGCCTAAATATATAATATATAAATATATATATTTATTTATTTTTCAAATGCCTAAATATATATATATATATATATTATATATATTATATTAAATATATAATAATAATATATAATATATATATATATATATATATATATATATATATATATATATAAATATATATATATATATATATATATTTCAAATGCCTAAATATAAATATATATATATATATATATATATTTTTTCAAATGCTAAATATATATATATATATATATATATATATTTTTTTTCAAATGCCTAAATATATATATATATATATTTTTTTTTTCAAATGCCTAATATATAAATATATATATATATATTTTTTTTTCAAATGCCTAATATATATATATATAATTTTTTTTTTTCAATGCCTAAATAATATATATATATATATTTTTTTTTTTTCAAATGCCTAAATATATATATATATATTTTTTTTTTTTCAAATGCCTAAATATATATTATATATATATTTTTTTTTCAAATGCCTAAATATATATATATATTTTTTTTTTTTCAAATGCCTAAATATATATATATATATTTTTTTTTTCAAATGCCTATATAAATATATATATATATATATATTTTTTTTTTCAAATGCCTAATATATATATATATATTTTTTTTTTTTCAAATGCCTAAATATATATATATATATATATTTTTTTTCAAATGCCTAAATATAATATATATATATATATATATATATATATATATATATGTTTGTCGCTTCTCACCGCGCGATTTTGGGTTGGAGTTGTTCTTAATAAAGACTTCCTCATGTTGGTTGGGTCAAAAACGGTATGTCCGAAAAGGAATAAAGTATAAAATTGTTTTTGTATGCAAAGAGCGGGTCGGAATCTGTTGATGAGGAGGACTTCGAGTATAGCCAGTTGCAATTCATTGGATGAGGATGCCAAAATCGAGAAGATTTCAGGCTTATAAGCTGCAGCACAATCAGGATTGTCCAACAGGTGTCGCCCAATGCTGCAGCTTATAAACCCGAAATGTTATCGATTTTGGCATCCTCATCTAATGAATTGCATCTGGCTATACTCGAAGCTCTCCCCATCAACAGATTTCGTCCCGCTCTTTGGATACAGAAATAGATTTTATACTTTACTCCTTTTCGGACATACCTTTTTGGATCCAACCATGAAGAAGTCTTTATTAAGAACAACTCCAGCCCAAAGCCGCGCGGTGTGAAGCGACATCTTGAGAGCCGATGACAACGTCTTCTCTCGTAAATAAACCAGGCGACCCGATGCCGAAATTTTTTAGACCCTATTTTTTCCGAAATCCTGGACCGTTTACCAAGACGTTTCTCATTCCCCAATATATATATATATATATATATATATATATATATATACATTCTTGGTAGGTTCTTTACATGTGTGGCTTAACAGAAGTGATGAAGGTAAACCTTAGTGAGAGCTCAATGTGCTTAATGCCAGTGAGTGGACGGACAGAGCAAAATATTCAATAAATGAAGGAAAAAACTTTAAATTTGCATCATTCCAATAATTTATTGCGGTTGAAATAAATTATTGTAATGAAACAAATTTAAAGTTTTTTCCTTCACTTATTGATTATATATATATATATATATATATATATATATATATAGATAGATAGATAGATAGATTTAACTTGATTTAATAAATCAATTTATTTAGCAGTTTTAGTTGTGTCATTGGTATCCCTACAAGTTGGTTGAGTGACCTATTTTCGGTATCAGTCGGATATCGAGGGAGTCTATCCCTTTTCCCTAGTGATAGACAAGGGAGATTGTTTTTCCTTGTTCAGGTGGGGTACTACACCTACCGTAACGTACCCACTTTATCACACAGACCAGATTATCCAATCTGTGCTACTCATATGCTGAGTTGGAGAGGACAGATATCGAACCTGGATATTATTATTTATTGTTTATTATTTTAAAATGATATTTTATTATTTTAATTAATATTATTCATTATTTATCATTCTTTGTATTTCGTTTTATATTAATTTATTTAAATAAATATTATTCATCATACATTATTTCGTTTTTTTATGTTTATTTTATTTCACTTTATATTCTATATTTTATTTATTTTTTATTTTTTTATTTTAAATTTTAAATTTTGTTTTTATTTTATTCATTTTCTTTCTCGTATCTGTATGCCAAGCATACATAAGCACTTAATGTTTCGTAAAACATCTGATCACGTGAACACACATCACGATATACTGTCGCATAATTGTGTACTATCAATTATGCACAGTTAGTGTAGAGACTATTATTTGTATTCAAACCTAACCGTTGGCAACAATAGAGATTTTGATTGAAGTCTCGTAACCTTATGTTGGCCCCTCTTCCGTTTTCCAGTACAAACGTGAGATAATATAGTTCTAATAAGGTTCTAGTTAAGGAAAAGAAATAAAGACTTGAATTCACAGAAAAAATGTCTTGAGTTGATAATAAAGAACAAATTAACAACCAGGGTATCTCAAGAACATATCAAGAAGAAGAAACCAGAATGATAAGGGACAGATCAGTCAGATAGCAGAGGATCGATCGTTACACAGCTAGATACCAGCCTAAGTAAGAAAACATGCTACTTAGAATCGTAAGAATAAATAAATATCAGTCCAAGCTTCAAAACGAAAGACTGACTACAGAAAAGATAAGCACAGACAAGATTATAAGATTAAGTATGGGTATACAACCACGGGTATACCCAAAAGTATACATTGTATGTTAAGACGGTTATACAATAATACAAACGCTTGATCAACCACTTTTACTCTTCCCCGTCAGTGGATTATACACATAAAACGTGGGTAACGGTTATATAGTATCTATAATCTTATATTTTAGGTTTTAAACCTGCTTTCCCATTATAGCATTGAGATTTATTTATATGCATACACTTCTATCATTTGCTGTCCTTCATTATGTAAATATATATGGGTAATTCCATGTCAAATCATCCAGGCCATGTCACCCACCCCTTCAAACTTTCTGAAATTTTGTTCAAGTATGGATCATGATAAAGTTAGACAATCCCCAAAAGTTGAGCTTCTAATTCCAAACCTTGGCGGAGTTATGTCGATTTTTTGCTCTCCGAATTGGAGTTCGGTCGTGAAAAATGGCGACTATTTGTAACCTATAAAATGATTTCTAGAGCTTCCCTTCTCCAAAAAATTGGTTTATAAAAACATGTTTTCCCAAGAAATCCAAAAGTGCTATCAAAAAAGTCTCAAAGTCAACCAATTTTAAGTTATTGATGATTTCTGATTTTTTTTAATTACATGATCAATATCCTGATGTGGCACTGCATCTACGACAAAAAATTGTTTCTATTATTATCTTTACTAGCAAATATATGCACCCTCCGGGTGCAAGTATCTAAGTTTTAATGTAATAAAATATTGTATTAAATTAGAAAGGCTAATGAAACTAAATAAGAATGAAGATAAAAAGATTTGAAACAGAGGGAGTATAATAAAAGATTTGAAACAGAGGGGGATATAATCGAAAAATGGAACAACTGAAACTTACTCTTCCATCACTCCCATCTTTAATTGTTATTTTTTCTAATTTAAGTATTTAGTTAAAGAGTAAGTAAAGAATAAAATGATAGTTATTTTTCTTGTTAATGGATTTCATTTAAGATTCATTGAAGAGATTTTTGATAAAACCAAACAGTTAAAAATAATACTAAGCACATATTTAATAAAATCACATTTTTAATATCAATATGCAAATTAGCTTTCCCGTTCACACTGTAAACCGCTATTTTGTTGTTATATATAATATAATTGCATGTTGTTAATATGTAGATATGGTTAACAGTATTAATAATGTACAATTTTATTAATAATTGAGAATATCGTAATATAGTTTCGGTTACAGACAGAAAAACACACAATCTCCATTATAATAAGATATATTGAACATTATTTGTATCAAAAAGATAGTTTGATTTTTGCTCAGAACCAGAGCGACAACATTTTGCAAAAATTTGTTAAAATTTTGCTCTTCAATTTTTCTGAAATTCTGTCCAGGTATGGATTAACTTAATGTTAGACAATCTCCAAAATTTGAGGTTCCAATTCCAAAACTTAGCGGAGTTATGTCGATTCTAAAAATCGACATAGCTCTCCAAATGTGGGTGGGGGGTCGCGAAAAATTGTATACTTTTTGTAATATATTTTTGTCTTTAAAATGAGTTCTAGAGCTTCCCTACTCCTAAAAATTGATTTCCAAATAGCATTTTGGCTTAAGAAATCTAAAAACACTCTCTGGTTAAAAATGAGACTGCAATGCAAAAATGTAAATCAAGATTATCTGGTGTCGCTTATCCGCCAAATTTTTATTTCTTATGAGTTTCGTCACCTCAGCTAAATGATAGACCTTTCCGTTTTCATCAGAAAGAAAGAAAGTACATGCTACACAGGAATATAATAAGAAAGAGAAAAGAAAGAAAGAAGGAAAGAAATGAGAGTAGGAAAAAGATAGAAAGAGGGGGTGAGAACACGAAAAAAATAACGCTATCTGTTTCAATCGATGATGAAAAGAAGGAAAGAAAGAAAAAAACGAGTGATAGAGATTGAGATAGATAGATAGAGAGAGAGAGAGGGGGGTAGGAAGAGAGTTAAATCAAGATTATTATACTTTTTTGGGCTGAGTTAGCTCAGTCGGTAGAGCGTTCGGCTAGAAACCACAAGGTTCCTAGTTCGATACCGGTCCCCGCCAACCCAGCGTATGAGTAGCACAGGGATCTGTGCGGTAAAGTAAGGAGCTGGTGGTAGGTGTGTCGCTCCACCTCAGATGCTAAAACAATCTCCTTGGTCTAGCGCTATTGAAAAGGGGATAGACTCCCTCGCTGATTGGCTGATACCGACTTTAGGCCGCCCCGTCGACTTTTACTTTTTACATATTGAAGTATTGTAATAACTCTTAAGTAAATATTTCAAACGTCGTGATAATCAAATTATTATACTGTGTTATATCCACAAGTCCCGCTAATGCTCAGTATTGTTGTTTCTATTGTGTGTGCTCGTGTGCACGCGCGCGTATGAGTGCGCGCGTGTGTGTGTGTGTGATTTAAAAGGCTTAGTTTAGTATGCCACAGCATGTATTGTGTTGCTTGTTTTCGCTCTCAAACCTTCGACGCGTATCACGCACTGAAATAAATGCAAAATGTAACTGGAAAAGAGTAAATAAATTTTCAACTCACATAACAAATTTCATCCAAGTTTCCAAATAAATAACGGGGTTCGGCGAACATTAAATGACCTTCAACCTGGACTTTTTTCAATGGTTCCATGAAACACTGCAAAGAAAATAAGTGACAACAGCACATAAAAGAATAATGACAAGAGTCACAAAATAAACATTTTTAGCCGCAAGCAAAAGCTTAAAAAGTGGAAAAAGATCTACGGTAATTTTCACCTTTAGTTATTAAAAGGAATGGAATAAAGGTCACAAAGTAAAGGATGTATTGAACAATGAATAAAAAAAACTTTTAAAAAAATTATCAAACCTTCTAATTCCAGTCTATCTACAGGTCCTGCTAGTATTATTCTTGATTTTTTTTTCTAGGTAAGAAGTAGTGGTTGTTTTGGTGACAGAATCTTCAGCCAAACCAGGAAAAACACATACAGCAGCTTTATATATACTAGCAAATATATGCACCCTCCGGGTGCAAGTATTTAAGTTTTAATGTAATAAAATATTGTATTAAATTAGAAAGGCTAATGAAACTAAATAAGAATACAGCTAAAAAGATTTGAAACAGAGGCAGTATAATAAAAGATTTGAAACAGAGTGAGTATAATAAAAAATGGAACAACTGAAACTTACTCTTCCATCACTCTCGTCTTTCATTGTTACTTTTTCTAATTTAGTTAAAAGAGGAAGTAAAGAATAAGATGGCAGTTATTTTATCTTGTTAATGGATTTCATTTAAGATTCGTTGAAGAGATTTTTGCTTATATTCATTAAAATAAAACCAAACAGTTAGAAATCAATAATACTAAGCACATATTTATTAAATTCGATTTTTTAATATTAATATGCAAATTAGCCTTCCCGTTCACACTGTAAACCGCTATTTTGTTGTATATATAAATATAATTGCATGTTGTCAGTATGTAGATATAGTTAACAGTATTAATAATGAAAGACAATTTTATTAATAATTGAGGTTTAAATAAAAATAAAATCATGGAGAATGTGCTGTCAATAACTAAGAGAATTGTGACTTGAGTTGGAATATAGTTTCGGTTACAGACTGAAAAACACACAATCTCCATTATAATAAGATATATACACACATACACACACACACACATATATATATATATATAAAAGATTTTGGGATGTTTGTTTATTTTTTTAGAAGCATTGGTGAATAAATATTTATATTTTTGCTTGAAGGCAATTACAATGCGGTATATCGCATAAAATTCGATAATTATAGAAGATAAATAACATTGACAAGTGAATCTCGCAAAGAATTACCCGGCGTATAGAACATCGTACAGCAGCTGTTTCGACTTTATTAAGTCTCATCAGCGATGTATACTAACGATCTCCCTCCGACAGAAATCGAAACCGGGACTTCAGCAGGCTAGTCAGAAACTATACTGCCTCAGCCACCGATACAGCACCGAGAAATGCCTGGGAAATTAACTTGTCAATGTTACTGGGACGTCTCTAAAAAAAAAATAAACAAACATGTGCAAGAAAAATAAAACATTTCATACAAAAACACGGACATAAAATGGGGGTCCAGTTTATCTTATGGTAGGAATTTACGAGCAAATAGTCCTTTATTACCGATCCATCCTTGTAAGTCATGGTCACAGAACCCTGAGAAAAATAGGTCAAAACCTGTCTAGAAACAAACAGATAATCCTTGGGCCACCTGACACCCACGTCATCGAATTTGCGGTGTTCTCAAGATTCTTCCGGTTTCCTCGAATTTATCGCATGACTCAGACGCTTAATCGCGTCTCTTGAAAGAGATATTCCTATCATCTTTTTTTATCCTGAGGTTTTCGGAGAATATTAATCTCTTTATTTTTTCTTTTTCTTTCTGTTATATGTGTATTCATTTAATAGTATCTTACTTTTACACTATGTAACGTTGTGGTGTTTTACCGTGCCTCGTAATGCACGGCACTATTATCGTATACAATTTCTATCAGGGGTCGGCAACGCTCGTTCGTTTACAAGCGCACACAGATCTAGCAGTCAGCCTTCAAGCTCAGAAGGAAACCTTTCTTCCACCTTTCGTTTATGGTCAAGCAAAAGGTATCACGTTTCACGACCGTGGGTCTTTAGTCACGGTCAATTTGACAAGTATATATCTCCTTAGCATCAGTCAAGTATCTGTTCACTTTTGTTTGTTTAATGGCTTTCATTCATGATTTCCCGTACGATTTCTTTGGTGTAGTAAATAAAGATGTGGGCAGTATTTCGTGCTTTTCATAAATTTATTTACTTAATGAAAGTTAGAGAGAGAGAGAGGAGAGAGAGAGAGAGAGAGAGAGAGAGAGAGAGAGAGGATTTCTGTAACACACGCCTTTCAGTCACCCGCTTATGACTAACTCGCCCAAACTGTCAACCCCAACTCCTCGGCAGATTCTGTAGCGCAACTTGCTCTCTCGGTCCCCGGAACTCAAAACTGACCCACCAAATCTAAGGTTCCCTCATTATATAGAAATGTCTGACGTTCTTTCTAGAATGTCCTGGAATCTTTCGAAGATTCTAATTGTTCAACTGGTCAACCATCCTTTCTTCTGACAAACCGATTAAACTAAATTTTAATACCAAAATCCCAGACTTACTGGCTCCGAATAGACTCAAAGGTGATAATTAGAATTTCATATTCGTAAGGTCTGGGAATCATGCTACATCCTATTAAGGTTTCTCCGTGTCTGGCACAAGGCCACAAATATAGGTGTTCCAGGATCCATTATGCTACAACTAGACTGTCTCAAGTTTCTTTGTATCATCTTTATTTCGCAAATTCTTTCGTTGCCGTGTAGTCAAATTACTACCCAATTCCTTCGCACAAATGAGAAGGCAGAATAAATATTGGGTCCCGTTATAGTATGTGGCCTACCTTTTTGATTCTATTATAGTATGGAGCTGATATAATGGAATGACCCATCTCCCCCGTACCTTAACAGTGGCGATGGTTCTAAACCACTATTTAAGAACACACAGATTACTCTGTGCAGAATTCACCTGAAGTACTTAGACGACGGACTCTCCTCCTAATACTCACGTGACCTTACTATATATCAAGGGCCTACCCGGTTTGAATGTCTCCTACCTCAGTTAGAGTATAATTATATATAAGTAGTAGGCAATTTATTTAAACTAATTATTTTTCACGTATATTAAATTTCAAGAAATACAATTCAGTCATAAGCTCTATATAGTAATTAAGAATAATTACAAAATAGAATTTATCCCTTATTTACATGAACCAGAGTTCTATTTAATTCTAAAATATTCTAAAATTCTGAAATAGGTTTAGGGTTAGCAGTTATTATTATAACCTTATCATATGCTTTTTATGGTATGTCACATACTATAAGAGAGACATGATTTCGTAGGCCACATTCAAAAGGTTGGCCACATACTATAATGGTGCCAAATATTGTTTACGGCTACGATTTTGCAGTTCAGCAAGTTAACCACTACAATACGGGGGCAACCAACACCAAAATAAATATTTCAACCTTTAGTCATTTAAATAGAAAATTCCAGTCCCTAATGTTTACATTTTTAGAAAGATCAAATCTTGAAGACAAAACACAAAATCAAATTTTAAAAAATCAGCTCCCAAAAAAGTTATTTAAAAATTTAAGTTATTTTCTTAAAACTCAAAAAATAATTTTTATAGGGTATTTTTCCTTAGTTTTTAAATAATGTATATATATATATATATATATATATATATTTGCATTGATGCAAAAAAATATTTTCTCTGATTCAATTGGCCTATTTTTATTCACTTAAAAATTTAAGGGTAAATCTTAAATGTCTGGAATTTGGCATTTTATACATAATATTTTTCATCATAAATCAAGATTTATGTGATCTATCTAAAAGTGTAAGTTTAAAAATGAGCAACATATTTTCCAAGATTCTTATATATTTAAATAAACTAGTATTAACACTTGTTTTTTCAATTTACATATCACCAGGCATATCGAAAAATATTATCTCCCTTGTGTAAGAGGAGTAATCTGAATCGACCGTCTCATACAAAGTGCGTGGTCTAGAATGCAAATGGCGGTGCCCACCCGTCATTAAGTAGAGCTCTATCGACGGCCTGCTAAGAAACATCTGCATAATACTACGAACGGTCACTCCAAGCTACTTTTAATAAAGGGAGGTTACTCTAACCTACCCACACAATATGCAGATGAATTTGTAATAAAACGTAAACACTATGTTTAAGAGACAAATTATCATATCACATCAATTTTACATATGAGAATATATACAGGTACATACGTGTTTTAAGACCATGAGGTGGTCGACAAGAAAGATAACTTCACTCTTGAAGAGTTCCCACACGGCTTCTCTTCGCTTCGTTTCCTTACACGACAATCTGAGAGGGTCTGCCTTTGTGTCAGGGGAGGCAATTAAATCTGACCAGTGCAGGTTCTGAAAAAAAAAAAAAAGAAGAAAATAAAGAAAATGAATAAAAGAATGAACAATTGAAAAATTAGAAAATCCATTAAAAAAATCATTTAAAATGCATTTTTATAGTAAAAATCATTTTCAATGCATTTTTATTAAAATCATTTCCGATGCATTTTTAAAAATTTCCAATGCATTTTTATATTAAAAATCTTTTTATAGTAAAATCTTTCCAATGCATTTTATAGTAAAATTCATTTCGATGCATTTTTATAGTAAAATCATTTCCAATGCATTTTTATATTAAAAATCATTTTCAATGCGTAAAATCATTTCGATGCATTTTATAGTAAAAATCATTTCCGATGCATTTTTATATTAAAAATCATTTCCGATGCATTTTTATATTAAAAATCATTTCCAATGAATTTTTATAGTAAAAATAATTTCCAATGCATTTTTATAGTAAAAATCATTTCCAATGCAATTTTATAGTAAAAATCATTTCCAATATATTTTCATAGTAAAATCATTTCCAATGGATTTTTAATAGTAAAAATCATTTCGAATGCATTTTTATAGGTCGTTCTAAAACTTTTCACTTCATGCATCACCTGTAACAAAATGTACTTTATATTCAACCACGAATACATTTGAGATCAATTTACAAAACATAAATAATTTACCAATGCTTGGTACAATTTACACTAGGCTTTACAGACGTCTGTAAGAAGGACATGAAGACATACCATATCAACGCCAACACATGGGAGGTTGGTGTGTTGAAGAATAAATTGATTGGACCTTTTATATGGAATGTAGTGTATGTACGTAATTCAAAAAGATTTAAACAGTCATCCCCAAAGCGGAAGCAGCTCATGTCAAGTGAGTATGATTGATAGGTGATGACCACGGGATCAATTTGAAAACTCAGCTAACCGCAATGTTGTAGAATTTTGAAGGTAGATTTTAGCTAATAATGAGTTAGTTGTACACACCTAATTATTTCCATCTATGGTCAAGAGCGGGTCTATTCCCGACTTTCGTCCAGTCAGTAATGTGTTTTCAAAAGTGACATCTATTATTGATAAAGAAGTGTGCTCCAGAAAAGGCATATATATATATATATATATATATATATATATATATATATATATATATATGTGTGTGTGTGTGTGTGTGTGTGTGTGTGTGTATTGAAAAGAGAAAGAAAGGAAAGAAAGTATTGAATGGATAAAATAGGATATTCTAATTAATTTAACTTACACGTGTTTTTAACTTAATTAGAATATCCTATTTTATCCATTCAATACTTTCTTTCCTTTATTTTTTTTCAACATACCGTCGGATTCACTTCCATTTCCATTTTATATATATATATATATATATATATATATATATATATATGACTCTATATATGCTCCCCATCCCCAAGGGTTGAGCACTCTGGGGGGATTTTCGCTGAGGGCCCCCAACTCAAGCATAAACGCAACGCTCGCCTATATAAGGAATGGAACACTCTACGACGGCCTTTACATACAAAGCGATGTGTGTATGAAAACAGTTAAAATCCCCTTCGCATTCTGTAAGTGAAGACAGCCTGTCGGACTGGCACCCAACCGATCGGATTTCAATTCCGGCTGTAGGTAGCTTACAAATGTCTAGCCACACTGCAGAGACTTGATAAGTCGAAACACGTGTCTGTGGATGACTCTCTCTCTCTATATATATATATATATATATATATATATATATAAAACATCTGACTCCCGGCTTAGAACATTTCCTCTGTCAGTGTGGCTTCATAGCTCGCAGCAAGGCTGGGCTGTTATCACACTCGATGAAACACAAAATGTCTTCTTGATAACATGTACAACATGGGAGGAAACAAATCACTCACTGCTGGACATCATCTATCGTTCACGATAGGGAGTCCATGATGAACAAAAGGATAAGCCAAACAGGATTTTTTTCTTTTATGATATGTATTTTTAATTGTATATAGATATATAGATAGGGAGAGTGTGAGAAAGATAGATAGATACATAGGAACAAGGTAAGATAGATATAGATAGATAGATAGATAGATAGATAGATAGATAGGGAGAGTGTGAGAAAGATAGACAGATACATAGGAACAAGGTAGATAGATAGATAGATAGATAGATAGGGAGAGTGTGAGAAAGATAGACAGATACATAGGAACAAGGTAAGATAGATAGATAGATAGATAGAGAGAGAGAGAGAGAGAGAGAGAGAGAGAGAGAGAGAGAAGAGAGAGAGAGAGAGAGAGAAGGCAGGATATCAATCTATGCACTCTCACTTTATTTTTAATTGCTCTCAGCGAGTTTCGATCGTAGGTCATCATCAGGAGAAAAAAAATGTGTGAAAAAAATATTTAGAAATTTAGTGAAAAAAATATTTTAGAAAGAATAATGGAGATTAGGTCTCTATTTATCTGTAACAAAACTATATTACTGCTTACGTCATCTCACACAAAATCGTCATAACATAAAATAAATACACTCAAAATTAAAGCATGCAAACCTAAATGATCCTTATTGTTTTTTAAAACAAGTTTTATAAATAAACTCCCGGTATTATATATTTATATATAGTTTGTCTTATTTTATTATCTTATTATAATGGAGATTGTGTGTGTTTTTTTCTGTAACCGAAACTATATTACTACTCAAGTCACAATTCCCTTAATTATTTACGTCAAATTCTCCATGATTTCATTCTTTTAAACTTTCAGTTATTAATAAAAATTGTTTTACATTATTAATACTGTTGACCATATCTACGTATTAATAACATGCAATTGTATTTATATATACAACAAAATAGCGGTTTACAGTTTGAACGAGAAGGCTAATTTGCATTTCGATATTTAAAATTTTATTTTAATAAATATGTGCTTGGTATTATTGATTTCTAATTGTTTGGTTTTATCTTAAGAAATATAAACAAAAATCTCGTGGATAAATCTTAAAAGAAATTTATTTACAAGGAAGAAATAACTGTAATATTATCCTTTACTTCCTATTTTAACTAAATAGTTAAATTAGGAAAATTTACCAATGAAAGAGGGGAGTAATGGAAAATGATGGAATAGTTAGTTTCAAAGTTGTTCTATTTTTCGATTATACCCCCTCTGTTGCAGATCTTTTTATCTGCATTCTTAGTCAGTTTCATTAGCCTTTCTAATTTAATATGATATTTTATTATATTAAAACTTAAATACTTGCACCCGGATGGTGCATATATTTGCTAGTATATTTAAAGTTACCAGAACTAAGTTTCCAATTCAAATTGTTTTTTTTTTTATCCTTTAACAAGTTTGATAATGTTACTTACTTATGGTACAAACTCTCTGACATTGAATTTTCAACTCCCATCCCTCTGGCAAAATTAACCTTTACTGTTTTTTTATTTTTATTGCTAGTATCTATTTATTGACCTACTAGGAAAAAAGAAAACAGGGTTAGGGGTTAGGGTTAGCGTTAGCGTTGGGGTTAGGGTTTAGAGTGAGGGTTTAGGTTTGTTTCTAGTTTGGTTTTGTTTTACGGCATATCAACATCAGTGGGTCATTTAATGCCGATAAAGTTTTGAAATAAATCAATTCTTAATGGATAATACAATTTTTTTATAAATACATTTTTCTATTTAACCCATAGATGGGACCCTAACAGGTACTACCACTCCGGGTCAGGGTGGAACAGGGAGCAATGGTGATGAATGGGGTGCTCCACATTCCCCAAACCTCCAAAACTGGAACCTCACCATCAGGTAGAGTTTAACGTCATTCCCAGGACTAGGGTTTAGGGTTAGTTTAATGGGAAAATAATGGGTAGATTAATTAACAGATAAAATTCATTCAAAGTGGTTCCCCTTTTTAGGTTGGTGTTATAGGAAATAACCCATATAAACTATGTCATGATTTACTATCATCTTCAATGTTTTATTTTTTTTTAATGTTTTCGTGCAAATGAATTTTTAAGAAAATATCTTATTATAATGGAGATTGTGTGTTTTTCTGTCTGTAACCGAAACTATATTACTACTCAAGTCACACATTTCCTTAGTTATTGACATCACATTCTCCAAGATATTAATTTTTTAAACCTCAATTATTAATAAAATTGTTTACATTATTAATACTGTTAACATATCTACGTATTAACAATGCAATTATATTTATATATACAACAAAATAGCGGTTTACAGTGTGAACGGGAAGGCTAATTTGCATATTGATATTAAAAATGTGATTTTATTAAATATGTGCTTAGTATTATTGATTTTTTAACTGTTTGGTTTTATTTTAATGAATATAAGCAAAAATCTCTTCAATGAATCTTAAATGAAATCCATTAACAAGAAAAAATAACTGTCATTTTATTCTTTACTTCCTGATTTAACTAAATACTTAAATTAGAAAAAATAACAATGAAAGACGAGAGTGATGGAAGAGTAAGTTTCAGTTGTTCTATTTTTCGATTATATCCCCCTCTGTTTCAAATCTTTTTATCTACATTCTTATTTAGTTTCATTAGCCTTTCTAATTTAATACAATATTTTATTACATTAAAACTTTGATACTTGCGCTAGTATTTGTAAAGATTTTTTAATCTCACCTTATACCCGATTAGTGTATTATCTCGGAACTCGGACGGTTTTAGCTTCATTAGCACTTCCTCTAGTTGAGTAAGGTTCTCTTTGCTTCGAGTCTTCATCTGAAATTATCAAAAAAGAAATATAATTAATTTAGATTAGTTGGTTGTGTAGAGGATTATGAGAGTGTGTGTTCAATTATATTAGAAATGACGAATAAAATATATGACACAGTTAGGCAGAAATCACGGAGAAATAATAAAACAAATGCATACAATTATAATATAACAAATAAATTTATTCAGAGAATAAATTTGCAAGTATTCAACAAATATGTAAATGTTCGAAAGGAATAGTGTAGTTGATATGTGTAATGTAAAATGTAAAAAGTTCGTATGTTAAGTTTGGAAAAGTTCGTTTTGATATGGACAGAAATTAGAAATAAGTTTGTGTATCTGACCTGTTGAAATGGATTCTTGATGTAGGTAGGACGAAGTGGTAAGAATACTGGTAGTAGTAGTAATTTGTGTTAAGGCAGAGAAGTCGTTCGTTCGAACACCTGTTTCTTGGCCAGCGAGAGGAGATCTATGTGTTTGTTTATCTTTGGTTGTGTCCGGTTTGAGTGTGAGGTGAAGTCTGTGTCGTCTGCTAGCGAATGAATCCTGTCCTCTCTGATAGCGAAAAGGGTTCTGTCTGTTTGTTGATTTCTTCTTCGTTATTTATAATTAGGAGATAGGATCGGAAAGTAATTAATTTTTTGGGCGCAAATGCGCGGACGTAGTAGTAAACAAAATCTAGCCAATCGATTCTGATTTTTGTGTAAACAATTGGTTTAATCACTTTTCCTTAAATCTTTGGAAAAGGATTTGTGTTCGTGTGTTTGATTTAATTACTTTTCCATAAGTTTGGAAAAAGGATGATGTATGTTTATTTTAATTTCTTTTCCTTAAGTTTGGAAAGAGAAATGTGTACGTGTATTTATTTAAAAATATAGAATTGTATTCTATAGTTGGTTGGTTGGTTTTAACAGCATCTAATTGTGCTATTTAATGCCGAAGTCAGTCTTTTCTCGCGTGTAATTATGTGGTTTCAAGTATGTAGAGGCGCGTGGCATAATGGTTATCGTCGTAGGAAATGGACTCGTCGACCCGAGTTCAAATCCTGGACAAGGCTGTTTGAATTTCACATAGTGCTACTACCCTTGGGAAAGGTATGAATACAACTATACTCCCTGGGTAAATAGTAAGGCAGACTGGACTCTTTAACCTTGTTAGGTAACCTGTCTAGGAGAAGGAAAACTCTGAACTCCGCTTAAGAAATTGACCTTGTGTCGCATCCTGTTCGTGCAGAGAGGTTGGTAGATATATATATAATATATATATATATATATATATATATATATATATATATATGGTTTCAAGTAATATTCGTTTTGCTAATAATAAGATGATTTTGTGTGTACATAATATATGATTCCAAATATTTCTTCAAATACTGATAATTCTCAAACAGGTATACTTGACCCATATATGGGAACCTAACAGGTAGAACAACCTCAAGTGGACATTAGAGTAATGACAATTATGAGGTACTCCATACTCCCAAGAACTCAGATGTGAGTGGGTAGGGAGATCTTACCCCGGCATAGGTCATAGTCAGTGAAGTATTTGCCTCATACCCCACTTGTATGGGCTGGGCACAAGGCCTCGTTTTAACGTGGGCCCCCACAAACCGAAGCTCATGGGTGGGAAAGAACAAAAATTGCGTCGATCCCTTCGGCATTCAAGGGGGGCACCTCAGGGGCTGGGCAATAAACCCAGCTCTGCCCCTTTAAGTCAAGGGGGCAGGTATTGCCTGGTGGGGGGGGGGGGATAGCCCCTGGGATCGACGCTATTAATTAAAACACACCGATCCAGTGGCCGAAGCGCACGGGACCTCCGACTTGGAAGTGGTTATAGTCAGTGTGTTCTAAGTCACATTGTCAGAGCTGTGTGATAAAATGTAGAAACGAATGTAATTATATATATTTTAAGAGGATCATTAAAGTAAGTAAGTAAAGTCATCGGAGTGGCCTAAAGTCGATATCAGCCAGACAGCGAGGGAGTATATCCCCTTTTCACTACCGTTAGACAAAGGATATTGTTTGTTTTTTTAGCGTCTGAGGCGCCACACCTGCCAGCAGCATTCCTCACTTCACCGCACTGATCCCTTAGCTACTTATATGCTGAGTTGGTGAGGACCGGTATCGAACCAGGAACCGTGAGGCTCCCAGCCGAACACTCTACCAACTGAGCTAAACCGGATCATTAAATAAGGTGACTTTTACCTAAGAAGTTAGCAACAGGAAGCGCTGTTTGCAGTTGCACTTTTTTTTCAAAGACATCAATAGTAAGATTAACAGTATGGTCTTCTTTACAGATAGCTGCGCCCGGAATTCTTTCTTTGCCGAAGAGTCATCGCATTTCCACACTATTGACTGTTTATTCGACTCAGGATCGTAATAGCAAACCTATGTTTAACTCATTTGAGAATATTTTGTTTACTAAAAGCCCTTCTCCGTACACATATCACATTCTTCTGTAAATTTCACATGATCTGCACGTTTCAGCTGCCACAAACTTGACGACAGACCACTGTTTTTTTGCCGCCATTTTGAATAGCCTCAAGACAAATATCTTTGTGTGAGTAAAATATTTTTTTCTATAAACCAATTTCAAACAATTCATGGTCTACATTTGTTGAAAATTTTTTAAATGAATTATTTTGAGGTTTTTAAAAGAGTAAGTAAGTAAAGTCGTCGGGGCGGCCTAATATCGGTATCAGCGAGGGAGTCTATCCCCTTTTAACTAACGCTATACAAAGGAGATTGTTTTTGCATCTGAGGTGGAGCGCCACACCTACCATCAGCTCCTTACTTTACCGCACAGATCCCTGTGCTACTCATAACGCTGAGTTGGCGAGGACCGGTATCGAACTAAGAACCTTGTAGTTTCTAGCCGAACGCTCTACAACCCTCAAGCAAACGCTCGTGCGCGCGCGCTTACGCACACACAAACTATTGTATTTATATAGGGCTGGAAAAGTCATATAGACGCTAGGGTTTGGTATTACCAGCTGACTGATCGGTGGGGGCCTCTCCGACCACCCGTCTAGCCCAAGTAAGGGCTAAAGTGGAGTGTTGCATGTCATGGACTGCTCAGCCATCAGGATTGCTCACAGCCATCAGGTAGTCCCAAAGGGGCAATTTTATCCCCCTGCAGAGAGGCAGTTGGTGTATCAATATAGAATCATTTTATCGGAACTATGTTAGGAATGCAATAATTGTAATAATCGTATATCGATTAATAAAGGTATTTGTTTTTCTTACCAACTTTAACAAGATTTTTAGTAACAATTTTTAAAAACCTCTGAAAATTAAAATAAAAATGTACACAATACGAACTTTTAATATAAAATTCTTTTGAAAATAATCTAACAATTGAAAAAAGAAAAAAAAATATTTTTTTTTTTTTCTTATTTACGTGATTTTAAGTTTCAATGTTTAAGATGCCCTATTTCCAAAACTATTTTATTAGCGAATTATCTTTTTTTTTATATATATATGTTATGTCATTACATTGTCTTTCCAAAAATGTAAAATTTATTTATATATCAGATTTTTGTTGGGGGGATCAATACGCGAAACAAAAACTAACGAAAGAAATTATTAGCCTTTTCAATTTAGTAAAAAATTATTTATAATAAAGTTTGTCTTTTATTACTTCATAAACCGAAAGTTTTATTAGAATCGGATCGTTAGTTTATTTTATATGATTTTTAGAAGAATTTCCTGTGATCACCCTTTATATAATAGGCCTTAATTTGCACATAGCTATAAGTACGGATGGGTGTAACGGACAAACTTTTTAAGGAAAATTTTTCTATTAAAATGAATAAAATCTTTAAAAACTTTAATATTACAATTTACTATTAAAATGAATAAAAACTTGAAAAAATTTAATCTTAAAATTTTGCAGTGAAATTGACATTAAAAATGTCTTCGGTTTTAGTATTAATTCTTAAAATCGAAAATAAAATGAAAATAATAATTGTTATAATCGTATATCGATGAATAAAGGTATTTGTTTTTCTTACCAACTTGAGTAGAGAAAATGTCTGTCGACCTTTCTTAGAGTCTGCAACTGTAAAAAAAAGAAAAAGAATAAAAGTGTTACGGTTACAATTGTAAGGTTCAAATGTTAATTTAATGAACATACAATTCCGACAAGTTGTGAGACAAAACATTTAATATCTTATTATAATGGAGATTGTGTGTTTTCTGTCTGTAACCGAAACTATATTACTACTCAAGTCACAATTCCTTTAATTATTTACGTCAAATTCTCCATGATTTCATTCTTTTAAAGCTTCAGTTATTAATAAAAATTGTTTTACATTATTAATACTGTTGATCATATCTACGTACTAATAACATGCAATTGTATTTATATATAATAGCGATTTACAGTTTGAACGAGAAGGCTAATTTGCATATTGATATTTAAAAATTTTATTTTAATAAATATGTGCTTGGTATTATTGATTTCTAATTGTTTGGTTTTATCTTAAGAAATATAAACAAAAATCTCGTAGATAAATCTTAAAAGAAATTTATTTACAAGAGAAATAACTGTAATATTATCCTTTACTTCCTATTTTAACTAATAAGTTAAATTAGGAAAATTTACCAATGAAACAGGGGAGTAAGGGAAAATGATGGAATAGTTAGTTTCAAAGTTGTTCTATTTTTCGATTATACTCTCTCTGTTGCAGATCTTTTTATCTGCATTCTTAGTCAGTTTCATTAGCCTTTCTAATTTAATATGATATTTTATTATATTAAAACTTAAATACTTGCACCCGGAGGGTGCATATATTTGCTAGTATATTATAATGGAGATTGTGTGTTTTTCTGTCTGTAACCGAAACTATATTACTATACAAGTCACAATTTCTTTAGTTATTTACATCATATTCTCCATGATTTTATTTTTATCTAAACCTCAATTATTAATAAAATTGTCTTACATTATTAATACTGTTAACTATGTCTACATACTAACAATATGCAATTATATTTATATATACAACAAAATAGCGGTTTACAGTGTGAACGGGAAGGTTAATTTGCATATTAATATTAAAAATCAAATTCAATAAATATGTGCTTAGTATTTATGATTTCTAATTGTTTGGTTTTATTTTAATGAATATAAGCAAATCTCTTCAATGAATCTTAAATGAAATCCATTAACAAGAAAAGTAACTGTCAATTTTATTCTTTACTTCCTCTTTTAACTAAATAATTAAATTAGAAAAAATAACAATGAAAGACGAGAGTGATAGAAGAGTAAGTTTCAGTTGTTCCATTTTTTATTATACTCCCTCTGTTTCAAATCTTTATATTATACTCCCTCTGTTTCAAATCTTTTATCTGTATTCTTATTTAGTTTCATTAGCCTTTCTAATTTAATACAATATTTTATACATTAAAAACTTAAAATACTTGCACCCGGAGGGTGCATATATTTGCTAGTATATAATAATGGAGATTGTGTGTTTTTCTGTCTGTAACCGAAACTATATTACTATACAAGTCACAATTCCTTTTAGTTATTTACATCACATTCTCGATGATTTTAATTTTATTTTAACCTCAATTATTAATAAAATTGTTTTACATTATTCATACTGTTAACCATATCTACATGATATTTACCGCGTACCCCACTTGTACGGGTCAGGCACAAAGTCCCTATTAACGTGGGACCACCCACAAGCCGAAGCTCATGGAGTGGCAGGTGAATAATTGCGTCGATCTCGTCGGCATTCCCCCTCAAGGGGGGTGCCTCAGGCGCTGGGCAATAAACCCAGCCCTGCCCCTTTAAATCGAGGGGGCAGGTGTTGCCTGGGGGGATGGCCCCCTGAGATCGACGCCGTTAATTATATCAATGGTCCAGAGGCCGAAGCCACTGTAGACCATATCTACATACTAACAACGTGCAATTATATTTATATATACAACAAAATAGCGGTTTACAGTGTGAACGGGAAGGCTAATTTGCATATTAATATTAAAAAATTGAATTTAATAAATATGTGCTCAGTGTTATTGATTTCTAACTGTTTGGTTTTATTTTAATGAATATAAGCAAAAATCTCTTCAATGAATCTTAAAAGAAATCCATTAACAAGAAAAAATAACTGTCATTTTATTCTTTACTTCCTATTTAAACTAAATACTTAAATTAGAAAAAATAACAATGAAAGACGAGAGTGATGGAAGAGTAAGTTTCAGTTCTATTTTTCGATTATACTCCCTCTGTTTCAAATCTTTTTATCTGCATTCTTATTTAGTTTAATTAGCCTTTCTAATTTAATAAAATATTTCATTACATTAAAACTTAAATACTTGCACCCGGAGGGTGCATATATTTGCTAGTATATATAACAGCACATGGAAACGATTAAATACATAAAGTACAGGAGAATAGAACATGTAAATACATATACAATATTTAGGTATAAACAAGATACCCAAATGTACCTAACATATAAATGTCACAGACATGGAACTAAAGGATAGTCCATGCTGTATAAAGGATTTACAGTAATATAAGGGGGGCAAGCCCCACCGAGAAGGGGGTAGATAGACTCTAGCCCATAGCAGTTCTTGAGAAGATCCAGTTAAAAAGAGGAAGCAGCGTTTGAATGAACGCGCTTAAATACCAGAAGTCCCCCTAGTGGGAACAAACAACAACGCAGCGAGAAGATAACTCTTCCTGGCAAAGGGAAGATAATCCCATACACAATCAACACGTTTAGATAAGAAAAATAAAACAAAAAACAAATAGTAGGAAACGCCCAAAAGTCTCCAAAATATATGACTTTAAATCGATGTATATCATATATTGTAGTATATTGTAGAGCATGTTGAGAAATGTCTCTTATAGTTATTTACTAAGCTTAGCTTAGATGTGGCACAAGGCCAGAAGCATGGTGCGCCCAATGAGAATCGAACTCATTAACAATGGTCAGCGAATCTAGCTTGCTAACCATTACACCACGTGTGTCAAAAGTCCACTCCTACTTATAGACTCGACAAGAACCATGTGATCTCTCTTGGCCAATCACTGGCAGTACTCTGCTGTTTAGACAATACTTAAACTGAGCATACTGGGCATACTGGCCATAACTACTTTGAATCTTCGTGGACGACGGAACATAGGATTAAATCACTGGACCTTTAACAATACGCAGGATAGGACTTATTCTCTTACCAAAGGATTCCATAACTCAGGACTTATAGACAGGATAGGACTTATTCACTTACCAAAGGATTCCATAACCCAGGACTTATAGGCAGGATAGGACTTATTCACTTACCAAAGGATTCCATAACCCAGGACTTATAGGCAGGATAGGACTATTCACTTACCAAAGGATTCCATAACTCAGGACTTATAGACAGGATAGGACTTATTCACTTACCAAAGGATTCCATAACTCCGGACTTATAGGCAGGATAGGACTTATTCACTTACCAAAGGATTCCATAACTCAGGACTTATAGACAGGATAGGACTTATTCACTTACCAAAGGATTCCATAACTCAGGACTTATAGGCAGGATAGGACTTATTCACTTACCAAAGGATTCCATAACTCAGGACTTATAGACAGGATAGGACTTATTCACTTACCAAAGGATTCCATAACTACGGACTAGGATTTCCAACTCACTACAGACTTGGACTCATATATTACAGAGGAAATCTATAGACTAACATTAACCAACTGGAATCTGTGACCAACAGAACAACTAAACCCCTATAATGGTGACAAAGATTCTAACAATTAATCAATTCAATCTATTAATCAAATTCGTAGACAGTTTTGGTCGTTTTTATTTATCTATTATTCAGAATGTTTAACTGTTCAAAAGACGCTTGAATCCACTTCGCTAGCACTGTTGTAGTTGTATAAGTGTTTCCAATCCATCATATCTTTTCTTTTTTATATTGTTTTAAACCAGTTTGTCGTACTCATTTGCGATGTAGTTTTCATTATCTACTTTAAAGAATAAGATTTTTCCTTTACTATTTCTTGTTGTCTTTTTGCTATAAGAGTTCTGTAAATTTGATTTACGTAAGCATTGCAAAGAACGATGGAAGGATTAAAGAAATTTAACAAAATGGTACACTGAGATTTCTTAAGAAAGTCGATTTAAATCTAACTGTGAGCATGTATTTTTTTGATTTTGTTTTTTGAAGGTCGAATGGTATTCCTTGAAATTTGGTTGTTGATTAAATTTAGCTAAACGTATTGAAATGCTTATTCCATCAGCTATGAATTTAATAGATGGAGAAAAGATAGCAGGAAAGGTATATATATATATATATATATATATATATATATATATACACACACACACATTTCCTGATATCTTTTCTATCTTGTATATATGTGTGTGAGAGAGAGAGAGAGAGAGAGAAGAGAGAGAGAGAGAGAGAGAGAGAGAGAGAGAGAGAGAGAGAGAGAGAGAGAGACTGTGTGTGTGTGTGTATTTATATACTTGCTCCGATAAGGAAACAAGCGAAAACTGATAGTTAACAACCACCGTTGACTATGTTTACGCTATGCTAACACACACACACACACACACACACACACACACATATATATATATATATATATATTTAAAAAATGTTAGGAAATACGATATCGAAAGCTCTTTCAACCAACAACTTGTCAAGAGGAAATCCTGGGGAATTGTGAAAAATAATTGTCGTAAAAAAGAGAACAGACAGAAAATTATACATACATATATATATATATATATATATATATATATATATATATTATGGGAGCCTAACAGATACTACAACTCCAGGTCAAGGTGTAAATGCAATAAAGGGATATTCTACATTCCCCAACATTCCAGGATCATAACCTCACCACTAGATGCAGTCTAACGCCATAACCGTGACACTAAGAACCTCGGTCACCGCTTTTTAGTATATTCAAGATAAAGTGTTGAGGGATTGTCATAAGGGCAATAGATTTGGGACAATCATATAGGCGCTAGGGCTTGGCATGAACAGCCGGTTCTTCGACGGGGACTCTCTACCTGCCCAACTAAGCCAAGTAAAAACTAAAATGCAGTGTTGCATGTTATAGACTGATCACCCAACAGGAATCCGTCCTTAAGCGTCACAAGTGGCTTCAGCGTTAGGTTATCTATCATCATCATCATCATGTCGCGCAATTTGCACGGATATCCATGACGATCTCTCGTCAACCCTCCCTATCATTCATCGACTCTGGGAGCTCCTCCGCGCAGCAGCCAGCATCCTTACATAGTTGGTCGATGTAGGTCCTGGTTGGGCGGCCCACGTTAGCAGGTCCATGTGTTGGCCTCCACAGTAGTACGTCGCTTATGAGCTCATCCTTGCTTCTCCAGCAGTGTCCTGCATGCCTAACCCTCCTTACTCGTATGGTTTGTGATATGGGAGGCAGGTGGCCACACAGTTGCTTCTTTGTGGGGTGCTGCTTCCACGACTTATTCAAGACCGCTCGCAGCATTCTGGTGCAGCTCCCATCTAGCATATTCTCAAGGCGCTTCGTTAGGGTCCAAGTGGTACAGCCATACAGCAGCACCGACATAACCACAGCCTGGAAGAATCGTCTCTTTAGCTTGTCAGGGAGGTCGGATTTCCATACGACTGATAATTTGTTGGTGGCCAACCATGCCTTTCCTATTCGTGTGTTAACATCGCTTTCCGTGGATGAGATATTACTACCTAGGTATGTGAATTTTTCTACTGGTTTAAGAGGCCTACCGTCTAGTGTGGAGATTTCTCCTTGCTTTTTGAAGCTCATGAACTCAGTTTTATCAGACCTCTAATATGTTATAAGGATTTAGTGTTGGTTTCAAACTAATAGTTACTAATTCTTATAGGCAGTTGAAGAAACTTGGATACACAAAAAATAATTGCAAGGCAACAAATGTGTATGCTACCAGTCCACCTTCGTTGTTTCTTTTGTAGCTTATCAACTATAAGAAATGTTTTAGAGGCTTTTAAAAAAATTTCTTAACAAAACAATGTTTTTCCTAAGATCAAATCTAGTTGAAAGCAAATAAAAAATAATTGACTACAAAAAAAACTTTTCTATTCGTCGTATCACTTTTTCTCATCTCTCTTTTTGTTTCTCCATCTTTCTCTGTCTGATCCTCTCTCTCTCTCTCTCTCTTCTCTCATATATATATTATATATATATATATATATATATATATGAGATGTACAAAAGGGATAAGACAAATCGTAATGTTTCTTCTACGATATTTTGTTTTTTTATTATTTTTAAATAGTTGCGACCTTAGGTCATCTTTAAGAAAAAATATCTTTTGGAAAAAAAGTCTTTTGAAAGTTTTAAAAGTTTTTTTTAAATAGTCGATAAACCAAAAAAGAAGTGGCCAAAAATGTACTAGCGAAGTGACATATCCAATTGTTAATTGAATATATATATATATATATATATATATATATATATATATATACAAGGCGTGTCTAAAAAGTATCCAAATTTTTTATACTTTTTAACACACTTTTTATTCTGAAATAAATAGAACGTCATTTTTACAGAATACAAGGTGTGTCAAAAAGTTTTTAAAAATCTCGATACTCTTTGAGAGACCTTATATATATATATATATATATATATATATATATATATATATATATATTACGACACAAGAGTTTTATTTTTAAAAAACCTGTCGCAGTTTGAGAGCTCAATGTGTACTCTTAATGTTAGAGTCACAGAGCAAATATATAAGTAAAGAAATAACAAAAGACTTAGAGATTTAGAATTATAGTATATTTCGGGGAGCTTAGACAAAGTGTCTAACTCTCCCGACTCATCAGATGCGAATGATGAATTCTTTATTACTTTAAAGGCATTGGAAAACAGAATTTTATTTTTTTTAAATTTTTTATAGTCCTGTCATATGAATTCCAAACGAAAATCTTGATGTTGCAAAAAAAAAAAAAAATATTTTGTAGTTTCAAATATGAGCACTTCCGCCACAAATATCTCGGTCAACAATCCATGTATCTCTTAATGTATCTCTTATTGTAACAGATTTTGAAAAAGAAAGACATATTCTAAGTTCGACACCAGACGAATTCACTTATTCAAACAATATGAATATTAACCGTTGACGGTAAGCCTGCAATGGATTTTAGAAAAGATTTTTTATTTTTGTAATCATTTTTTTAATATCTTTATTTTTCTATTTTTTTTTTTTCTTATATATAAAGTAAAAGAATTAAGAATGAATGTAAGGTTTTTAATTTTTTGGATAATGTGAAATTTAAATTTAATTTATTTTACATAATTATATTTTTTCTGTCTAAGTCACACACACACACACACACACACACATATATATATATATATATATATATATATATATATATATATATATATATATATATACATAAATAGACTATAATGCTAAATCTCTAAGTCTTTTGTTATTTCTTTACTTTATATATACTAGCAAATATATGCACCCTCCAGGTGCAAGTATTTTAGTTTTAATATAATAAAATATCATGTTAAATTTGAAAGGCTAATGAAACTGAATAAGAATGCAGATAAAAAGATTTGGAACAGAGGGGGTATGATTGAAAAATAGAACAACTTTGAAACTAACTCTTCCATCATTTTCCCTTACTCCCGTCTTTCACTGGTAAATTTTCCTAATCTAACTATTTAGTTAAAATGGGTAGTAAAGAATAATATTACAGTTATTTCTTCTTATTAATGGATTTCTTTTAAGATTTATCCACGAGATTTTTGCTCATATTCATTAATATAAAACCAAACAATTAGAAATCAATAATACTAAGCATATATTTATTAAAATCACATTTTTAAGATCAATATGCAAATTAGCCTTCCAATTCACACTGTAAACCGCTATTTTGTTGGATATATAAATACAATTGCATGTTATTAGTATGTATATATGGTCAACAGTATTAATGATCTAAAACAATTTTTATTAATAATTGAGGTTTAAATAAAAATAAAATCATGGAGAATGTGACATAAATAACAAAGGGAATTGTGACTTGAATAGTAATATAGTTTCGGTTACAGACAGAAAAACACACAATCTCCATTATAATAAGATATATATATATATATATATATAATCAAAACATTGATGAAAACTTAAAACGCAGAACATGCAATGGTTTCCCAACAGGCATAGGTTAAATTAAATTGCTGAACGGAAACTAACAACTAACAACCAAACACCCACCCCACCCCACCAAAAATCAGCATATAGAGTATATAAAAGAATGAAGAGAAAGAGTTTCTTAAGCACCAAGTCCGCCTCTTCTTTTTTAAGTTTTACTTTGTTTAAAGTATTAAAAGTATATTACAAGGCTTCCTAAAGGCGCAAAACGAATACTTTGGCTGTATTGTTTGTGTGTGCTTCCATTGAATGTTCCTTTTAAAAGGAGAACAGATTAAATTAAGCGAGAACAATGCCGTACGCGTGAGTTGCCGAGGGTGAGAATCGAACTTGCTCCTGTAATAAGATGACACTAAATCCTCTTCATCAAGATGTGGCAAAACATTTCATATAATTATCTATTTCCAGAGCTTAGTTTAGTTTAGTATATATAATATATATATATATATATATATATATATATAAGATTTTTGGATGTTTGTTTTTAGAAGCAATGTTGAATAAATTATTATTTATATTTTTGCTTGAAGGCAATTATAAATGCATGTATCGTATAAAATTCGATAATTATAGAAAATAAACTTGACAAGTAAATCCCGCAAAGGATGGCTCGCCATGCAGAACACCGTACAGACTGTTTCGACTTTATTAAGTCTCTTCAGCGATGTATACTAACGACTCCCCTCCGACAGGAATCGAAACCGGGACTTAATAAAGTCGAAACAGTCTGTACGGTGTTCTGCATGGCGAGCCATCCTTTGCGGGATTTACTTGTCAAGTTTATTTTCTATAATTATCGAATTTTATACGATACATGCATTTATAATTGCCTTCAAGCAAAAATATAAATAATAATATATATATATATATAAAGAAAATCTACTGAGTCAGACGAACCTACTATTAGTTTCGCAATAAAGCTCTTCAGGGCTAAAATCTGACTCAGAGTCAGATTTTAGCCCTGAAGAGCTTTATTGCGAAACTAATAGTAGGTTCGTCTGACTCAGTAGATTTTCTTTATTACTTGGCTCTACTTAGGTATCGAGCACTTTTTACAAATTAGCTTCTCCTAGCGGTTATATGAATATATATATATATCTTATATACATATATATACATATAAAATTGTTTTTTCTTTTGGCCAAATACTATACCAATAGATTATTTTTGTTGGTACGAATATCTTGGTCTTTTCTTTTTTTCAAAATTTTTTTTCTTCCTGGTTGATGTTTGGTAGTATATTTTTACAATCAAACTCTCTGCTGGGTTTTTTCTCTACGCAGGATCTACCAACACGCTTGGTATATTAAATTATATATATATATATATATATATATATATATATATATATATGAAATAAAATTGGAACTTAATCCGACAGTGTAAATATGATATATTGAAAAAAAACAAAGGATGTTTACAAATGCATGTGCTCATCAGGAGAGAATGTGCAAACCGTTTCGGGGCCTTTCTCTCTACGGTTTATATAGCAACACCGGCCCTCCTCACTGATGATGTGAGGACCCAAGTAATATCTGCATCGACCGCACGTGGGTCGGTCTTCAACAAAAATAAGACGGGAAGAAATGACCGTTAGCAAAAACAGAACGCTGCTAGTCAAAAGTTGGAATTAGTCAAAAAAAATATATATATATACCAACCCCTCCTTTATTTATCTAGCCTTTCAACTTATTGTCGGATTCATTTCCATTTTTCAGCTTACTCAGTGTTTATTATGTGTGTGTGTGTGTGCGTGTGCACGCATGGAAAGTTTATTATATATGTGTGTAAAAGTAGATTCCATGTGCTAAAATTCTTTCATAAATCAATATTTAGGAGTAGGGAAGCTCTAGAACTCATTTTACAGACAAAAATAGATTACAAAAGTCGCCATTTTTCGCCACCCCCCTCAAATATCGACATAACTCTGTCAATTCTTGAAATTAAAAGCTCAAATTTGGGAGATTGTCTGACTTTAACATAAGAAAAATTGAAGGGGGTGGGTGATATGGCCTCGATGATTTGACATGGAAATCTTATTATAATGGAGATTATGTGATTGTTTGTCTGTAACCGAAACTATATCACTACTCAAGTCACTATCCATTTAGTTATCATACATCACATTCTCGATGAATCATTTTTATTTAAGCCTCAATTATTAATAAAATTGTTTTTCATTATTAATACTGCTGTGCTGGCCATATCTACATATCTATAACATGCAATTGTATTTATATGTACAACAAATAGCGGTTTACAGTGTGAACGGCAAGCCTAATTTGCATATTGATATTTAAAATTTGATTTTAATAAATATGTGCTTAGTATTGTTGATTTCTAATTATTTGATTTTATCTTAATGAATATAAGTAAAAATCTTGGAGAGAAATCTTAAAAGAAATTAATTAACAAAAAGAAATAACTGTAATTTTATTCTTTACTTCCTAATTTAACTAAATAGTTAAATTAGAAAAGTTTAGCAATGAAAGTTGGGGGCGATGGGAGAGGAAGCTACAGCTGTTATATTTTTCGATTATACCCCTCTCTGTTTCAAATCATTTTATCTGCATTCTTATTTAGTTTCTTTAGAATTTCTAATTTAATATAATATATTATGACATTAATACTTGCACCCGGAGGGTGCATATATTTGCTAGTACCCTTAATATAACAATATTGTTGTTTACTTTATTGTTAATAGTAAAAGTAATAAAGTCGACAGTGTTGCCTATTAGGGTAGGTCGATTTTTCACTTTTTAAAAATATCAAATTGTCCATCTATGCGAAAGTTGTGTGTTAGTATAATAAATACTGATACCAAAAATTAGATCTTTTACTTGTACCATTGCTTGAGGAAATAGCATCAAAGATCATCTATTACGACTAAATTAATGAGGTAAAAAGCAGCATACCAGAGCTGTCAGTAATGATGTTGGGAGGGGGGGGGGCACATTTTCAATTTGAATTCTATTTATGATATTTAATTCGTTTTAATTTTAATAAAATAAAATTACATTTCTGATTTAAATATTGAAAACGGTAAATTTTCTAACCAATTTCTAGGCTAGATTTTGCGAAAACGAGGATTTTCTGTGCATTTTAGTAGACGATCGTTGATGCTATTTCCTCAAACAATGTTACATATAAAAGATCTAAATTTTGGTATCAGTATACAATATACAATAGGGGCCAGGTTAGCTCAGTCGGTAGAGCGTTCGGCTAGAAACCACAAGGTTCCTAATTCGATACCGGTCCTCGCCAACTCAGCGTATGAGTAGCACAGGGATCTGTGCGGTAAAGAAAGGAGCTGATGGTATGTGTGGCGCTCCACCTCAGATGCCAAAGACAATCTCCTTAGTCTAGCGCTAGTGAAAAGGGGATAGACTCCCTCGCTGATTGGCTGATACCGACTTTAGGCCGCCCTGACAACGACTTACTACTATACAGTATACTAACACACAACTATTTGCATAAATGGACAATTTGATATTTTCAAAAAGTGAAAAATCGACCTACATTATTGGCTAATGTCGGTACCAGCCGGTTAGCGAGAGAGAATCTGATCTTTTCACTAGTGTTAGAACAGGGAAATTTTTTTTCGTCTAAAGTGGAGTGCAGCGCCTAGCCTCAGCTGCTCACTATACCGCTAAAGCAAAGTCGTGCTACATATGCGTTGAGTTGGTGAGGGCTGGTATCCAACTCGGAACCTTGAGTTTCGCTAGGCGTACGCTCTACCGATTGAGCTAAACAGACGTGCAATATTTAATGGAATTATTTTAAGGATTAAATTAATTAAATAGGTTTGTTGAATAAGTTAAATACTCTTCGAGCTTCAACCTTCTAATGTTCACAAAAAGAAAACGTTATAATAAGAAAGAGAGGACGACTAAATAAATAAAAAATACAAATAAGGAAACAAAGAAAGAAAGAAAGGAAGAAAAGAAGAAAGAAAAGAAGAAAGAAAAGAAGAAAAGAAGAAAGAAAGGAAGAAAGAAGAAAGAAAGGAAGAAAAAGAAGAAAGAAGGGAAAGAAAGGAAGAATGAAAAGAAAGAAAGATAAAAGAAAGAAAGAAAGAAAGGAAGGAAAGGAAGAAAGAAAGAAAGAAGAAAGAAAGAAAAAAGAAGAAAGAAAAGAAGAAAGAAAGAAAGAAAAGAAAGAAAGAAAGAAGAAAGAAAGAAAGAAGAAAGAAAAGAAAGAAAGGAAGAAAAAGAAGAAAGAAAGAAAGAAAGAAAGGAAAGAAAGAAAGAAAGAAAGAAAGGAAGGAAGAAAGGAAGAAAGAAAGAAAGAAAGAAAGAAAGGAAGAAAGAAAAAAAAAGAAAGGAAGAAAAAAAGAAAGAAAGAAAGAAAGAAAGAAAAAAAAAAGAAAGAAAAAAAGAAGAAAGAAGAAAAGAAAGAAAAAGAAAGAAACAAAGAAAGGAAGAAACAAAGAAAGGAAGAAGAATGAAAGAAAGAAAGAAAGAAAGAAGAAAGAAAAGGAAAAAGAAAAGAAGAAAGAAAAAGAAGAAAGAAGAAAGAAGAAAGGAAAGAAAAAAGAAAAGAAAGAAGAAAGAAGAAAGAAGAAGAAGAAAGAAGAAAGAAAGAAGAAAGGAAGAAAGAAAGAAAGAAAGAAAGAAAGAAGAAAGAAGAAAGAAAGAAGAAAAAGAAAAAGAAGAAAGAAAGAAGAGAAAGGAAGAAAAAAGAAAGAAAGAAAGGAAGAAAGAAAGAAAGAAAGAAAGAAAGAAAGAAAGGAAAGAAAGGAAGAAAGAAAGGAAGGAAGAAAAAGAAAAGAAGAAGAAGAAAAAGAAAAGAAGAAAGAAAGAAAAGAAAGAAAGAAAGAAAGAAAGGAAGAAAGAAGAAAGAAAGAAAGAAAAAGAAAAAGAAAGAAAGAAAGAAAGAAAGAAAAAGAAAGAAAGAAAGAAAGAAAGGAAAAAAGAAAGAAGGAAGAAGAAAGGAAGGAAGAAAGAAAGAAAGAAAGGAAGAAAGAAAAAAGAAAGGAAGAAAAAAAGAAAAAAAAGAAAGAAAGAAAAAAAAAAAGAAAGAAAGAAAAAAAAAAAGAAAAAAAAAGAAAGAAAGAAAGAAAGAAAGAAAGAAAGAAACAAAGAAAGGAAGAAACAAAGAAAGAAGAAACAAAAAAAGGAAGAAACAAAGAAAGAAGAAAGAATGAAAGAAAGGAAGAAAGAAAGGAAGAAAGAAAGGAAGAAAGAAAGGAAGAATGAAAGAAAAGAAGAAAGGAAAGAAAAGAAGAAAGGAAAGAAAAGAAGAAAGAAAGAAAATTGTTACTGACCAGCTTCTGAATAAATGGTGGGCAAGTCCTGCCGCGTGGCAAAATCCGCCACTGTATTTCGCTTCGTCAGCTTCTTGTTGTGGCCGCTGACCCCATGACCCAGGAGATCACCTGGGTACACTGACATTGGGATGTCCACCGAACTTCTTCGCCGTCGCAGTCGACCCGCCAAATTGCTTAAAAAAACAAAAACAAAAAAAAAAATTCAAAATTTGAATTTCAATTGGGGAGGACTAAATTCGGTTATGGAGCATGATAGGAAGTGTTTAGTGAGGGATACCTGACAAGAATTTCTTGTCTACTACTGTATCACACGCACCATGAGTCAGCTGTTTGACCCTTCCCATGATGCACCACAAAATAGCATATAAGAAAAAAACACACAAAAACAAATAATTAACTTGATTTGAAAATCACATTAGCGAGAATTAGTCAGTTACCAAGCGCCGTTTGTTACGATTTTAGTTGCCATCCTCTAGGCTTCAAGCAACAGCTTTGTTAAGCAGAGCGCGATCCTTAGTGAAGAATCCTTTGGTTGTTCTTTGGTGCTCCTCAGTCTTTCAAGTCCTTCGTCAATGATTGCAAATGGATGTCTGTCTGTATCAGCTATTAAGTAGTTAACCAGCGACGCATTCAGGCTGTTGATTGGCTGAGGTTTAAACCACGTGACCTCGCTTAGTCTATAAATTTAAATGGTGTATTGCAGCACGACTTATATCACCAAATAATCTAACAGCATAATAATAGCATTAATATCAATATCTCTCTCTCTCTCTCTCTCTCTTTATATATATTATATATATATATATATATGATCCACATACTGTTTTGATGGGCCGTTTCACGATTCCTCGGTGCGGCTAGACAAGACAGGCTGCTTCAGGTCCGGATTTAAACACGACAGGTTTGTCGTCAGTCAGGGTTTTTGCGTCGGTGCTATCTTCACACACATGTTTTTAGAAAAAATTTATTGGCATAAATACATAAGTGCTCTATCCGTTAAGGAGAGCTATGCAATTTTTTGCGTAATTAGCGGCTACTTGGACATTCTATTTCTAGAGAGCGCAACTCACCAGAAGTGGTGAGCATATATATATATATATATATATATATATATATATATATATATATATATATATAGTGTGTCTGTGTGTACAGAAATAACCAAAATATACTAAATCCGCTCTTGCTAACGTATTGAGCACTTTATATTTTTATAACGCTGACTTATCCGAGATACTTACACCAACCAAATATTGAGTCTAACCCAATATTTTTTACCGGCAAGTCATTTCCCTTACACGCACACACACACACACACACACACACACACTAATAATATATATATATATATATATATATATAATGATAGAGAGATTTCTTTCTTTCCTGCTGTTCAACTGACATAATTACACGTGGCGTTAAGTTCTCTGTACTTGAAACTGATTTTAAATATACACCTATTTACAGTGTCGGATGTCAATATGGCGACCCCAACACAATTTTTACGCTAATAAGTCCAGTCTAGACAACATACAACGAACGTCATTAGGTCTAATGAAAGAAAATGGCTATATGCTGGAAAAGGACAAAAAGCCGGGAATATATAACAGAAACTATTACAGATATGGACTACCAATTTAGGTTAGGATACTGAGAACTGTCTTGAAAAAAGCATGGAAGCAACACACCACAAAAAACAGCCGTACGGCCACTCACATCTTTTTATCTGCATTCTTATTTAGTTTCATTAGCGTTTCTAATTTAATACGATATTTCATTACATTAAAACTTAAATACTTGCACCCGGAGGGTGCATATATTTGCTAGTAATAATAATAATAATAATAATAATAATAATAATAATTAAATCGTGCTTCTAGTATGTAAAATAATAATAATAATAATAATAATAATAATAATAATTAAATCGTGCTTCTAGTAGTAAAATAATAATAATAATAATAATAATAATAATAATAATAATAATAATTAAATCGTGCTTCTAGTATGTAAATAATAATAATAATAATAATAATAATAACAATAATAATAATAATTAATCGTGCTTCTAGTATTAAAATAATAATAATAATAATAATAAATAATAATAATAATAACAATAATAATTAAATCGTGCTTCTAGTATGTAAAATAATAATAATAATAATAATAATAACAATAATAATAATAATTAAATCGTGCTTCTAGTATGTAAAATAAAATAATAATAATAATAATAATAATAATAATAATTAAATCGTGCTTCTAGTATGTAAAATAATAATAATAATAATAATAACAATAATAATAATAATTAAATCGTGCTTCTAGTATGTAAAATAAAATAATAATAATAATAATAATAATAATAATAATAATAATTAAATCGTGCTTCTAGTATGTAAAATAATAATAATAATAATAATAACAATAATAATAATAATTAAATCGTGCTTCTAGTATGTAAAATAAAATAATAATAATAATAATAATAATAATAATAATAATAATAATAATTAAATCGTGCTTCTAGTATGTAAAATAAAATAATAATAATAATAATAATAATAATAATAATAATAATAATAATAATAATAATAATTAAATCGTGCTTCTATTATGTAAAAGTGTTTATGTAAAAGTGTTTATTATGTAAAAGTGTTTAATGATGTAATATTATGTGCTTCTATTATGTAAAAGTGTTTAATGATAAAGATAGAATAAACAGCTTTAATGAATAAGTGGTTGAAAAAAACATTAAAAATTCGAGACGCCATTACTACAAAAGAAATTAAAGCAACTTATAAACTTAAAACGTTTATAAATGAATAAAAGATATATCTGGATAAAATACATATTGGTCGATAGTCTCTTTATCTTATCAATTTCAGTAACACTTAGTTTAATATCTAAATGTGAAAATACATATTCTGCAACTGTTAAAAAACCAACATTGTGCAAATGTGTAAAAATATCTTCATCTTCACACTCAAACCGTCTTGGTAAAACAAACAAGACATGCTGGACACTGCTGGAGAAGTAAGGACAAACTCATAGCTGACGTTCTCCTGTGAACACCTATACATGGACAGTTGAATTATTTTGTGGTATATAAGCCGTGCTTAAATACACCACTTAAATTTATAGACCAAGCGAGGTCACGTGGTTCATACCTCAGCCAATCAACAGCCCGAGAACGTGACTAGTTAACTACTTAATCGCTGATACTGAGAGACGTCCATTTGCAATCATTGACGAAGGACATGCAAGACTGAGGAGCACCAAGGAACAACCAAAGGATTCTTTACTAAGGATCGTGCTCTGCTTAACACAAAGGATGTCGGGCTGGACAAGCGCTCTTGCTTGAAGCCTAAAGGATAGCCACTAAAATCGTAACATGGACAGACCAATGTAGGGCCGACCAGCAAAAATCTTCATCAATCAGCTCTCTGAATATCCTGGATGCCGTGTGGGATATTGCTATTGCTATGAAAAACTAAAAAAATAATCAATAACTAAATATTGGTTGACTTCAAGACTTTTTTTTATAGTAGTTTTGGATTCCTTGGGGGAAACTCTAGAACTCATTTTAAATACAAAAAATAATTACAAATAGTAGCCATTTCCCCGACCCAGCTCAAATTTGGAAAGCTAAAAATCGACATCACTCCGACAATTTCGGAATTGGAAGCTCAAATTTTGGGGATTAGCTAACTTTATCATAATCCACACTTAGACAAGACCCTGTGTATTATCGATAAGGCCGGGGGGTGATAGAGTCATTAGAATCTTTGCTATTTGCACGACCTGATGATAATCTTGATGTATCTTGCAAAGTTCAGCTTATTGAATATTGAAATAATTTTATCGTGGATATTTCGGGCTGGGACAAAAAAGAAACACCCCTCCCCACCAAAACAAAAAAAAAAAAAACAACAAAAAAAAACCCAACTACTTTAAAAAGGAGATATTAATTTTATTTATCATCTGCTTCTGTCTGGCAGAATCGATTCTTGTGAGAGAAGAAAAGTGAAGACAGCCAGTCAACCAGCCAGGCAGACAGACGTGCACACTGACAGAAACAGCGTGAAAGAAAGAACTGAACCAAAAATAGGTGTCAATACGCGTTAGGCTTATTCATATGACGAAAATTTTCATTTTCGTTTCTTACTTGAGGAAGCAATTTGATCAACTTAAAATATAAAATGTGCTTCTTGTTTTATTATTAGTGTACATTTGAATATTTTTACATCATACAAAAGTTGGCAGCATCGTCTTATATATATATATATATATATATATATATATATATATATATATATAAATCTCTTTTCAACTGCCTGAAAAGTAATAAAGAATTCATCATTCGCATCTGATGATTGGGAACACTAGGCATTTGGTCTAGGCTTCCTGAAAGTGGTTATAATGCTAAAAATCTAAATCTGTTATATTTTTTACATATATAATATATATATATATATATATATATATATAATATATATATATAAACATTTTAAAAAACACAAGTTTCATTAACGAACGCTTTGATAACCGACGCTGCAGTGTTTCGGTTTGTTTAAAAAAAAAAACTTACTCAGGGATTTCGTTGGTTTGAGGAAAAATAAATTATTAATGAAAACAAAAGTCTATGAGCCTCTGCTTTCGGTGTATTTTCACCAATAATTTATTTTTCCTTAAATCAACGAAAACCCTGGCATAAGATGACCCAACAAGGGTTGACATGCCGTAAAACTCAACCAACAAACCAACCAGATCTAGCCGACCAGACGATGGCGCTTATGACATTATAAGGTTTCTCGCTACACCACCAAGTGTCGACTAGAAGAAATGGGAGATACCTAAGGGAGGTAATTTCCGTATGCTAAAGCCTATTCGAGGTGTTCTAGTTTTGTTTTTCGTCAATGAATTTATGTATATATATTTACCAACACCTCCGCGCGAACATGATGTGACACAAGGTTAATTTCTTAAGCGGACTTCAACAGGTTTGAATTCAGAGTTTTACTTTTCTTAGTCTCCTAGTCTGCCCTACTATTTATCCATAGCTTGAGGGAGTGTAGGAGTCATACCATTCACAAGGGTATTAGTAAACTTAAGGCATATACCGAATTTGAGGACATGTTTATTTACCAACCCCTCCGCACGAGCAGGCTGTGACATAAGGTCAATTTCTGGAATAGAGTTCAACAGGTTTGAATTCAGAGTTTTCTTTCTCCTAGACCGGTTGGTTAACCAAGCTTAAAGAACCCAGTCTGCACTACTATTTACCCGTAGCTGGAGAGAGAGTAGGATTCATACATTTCCCAAGGGTATTAGCGTTAAGTGAAATGCAATTACCACATCCAGGATTTGAACTCGGGACGACGAGTCCATTTTCCATGACTTTAACCATTACACAACGGGCTTCCATGAATTTATGTATAATGGGTACTCTTCCTTGAATTTCTAATTCATCTAATTTTGATTCCAGTGCATTTGGATTGATCCGAAATACGTAAATTACATTATGCACAGATCCTTCAGTTTCCCATTGAAGAATAATCAAGTACTTAGAAGGTGATATTAACAAACCATTAGCTTGTATTGTGTGGGATTATTCGAAAATTGTCCAAGAATGATAGAGAGGACGAAGAAATTTGTCACTGGATCTCGATGGCAAAATAACAAACACGTGGTTACAAAAGGACTCCACTCATATTTTACTTTGCTCTCGTAACGTCGTTTCTTTTTACCAACATAAAATATTCATAATTCCAAATTTGATTTCAACTAATTAATGATTATAAAACTTATTTCCAATGCATTTTAATAGCTAAAAAAAATAATTTCCAATGCAATTTCATTGTAAAAAATTGTTTCCAATACATTTCTATAGTAAAAAATAATTTCCAATGCATTTTCATTGTAAAATTGTGTCCAATACATTTCTATAGTAAAAAATAATTTCCAATGCATTTTCATTGTAAAAATTGTGTCCAATACATTTCTATAGTAAAAAAATAATTTCCAATGCACTTTCATTGTAAAAATTGTGTCCAATACATTTCTATAGTAAAAAATAATTTCCAATGCACTTTCATTGTAAAAATTGTTTCCAATACATTTCTATAGTAAAATCCAATGCATTTTCATTGTAAAAATTGTTTCCAATACATTTCTATAGTAAAATCCAATGCATTTCATCGTAAAATTGTTTCCAAAAACATTTCTATAGTAAAAATTAATTTCCAATGCATTTTCATTGTAAAAATTGTTTCCAATACATTTCTATAGTAAAAAATAATTTCCAATGCATTTTCATTGTAAAAATTGTTTCCAATACATTTCTATAGTAAAAAATAATTTCCAATGCATTTTCATTGTAAAAATTGTTTCCAATACATTTCTATAGTAAAATCCAATGCATTTTCATCGTAAAAATTGTTTCCAATACATTTCTATAGTAAAAATTAATTTCCAATGTATTTTCATTGTAAAAAAATTGTTCCCAATACATTCTTATAATAAAAATAATTTACAATGTAGTTTCATTGTAAAAAATATTTCCAATACATTCTGACAGTAAAAATAATGTCCAATTCATTTTATAGTAAAAATCATTTCCAATGCATTTTTATAGAAGAAAAACATTTCTAGTGATTTTTTACATTGACAAGATTGGTCTAATGAGCTGTTTTTTCAATGCTTAGACAAGCTAGTAATATACTACTGTTGCCACATAGGTTTTGGAGCGGGCTAATTGCCCACTGCTTGAGGCACCTCAAATGGGGAATGCCAAAGGGATTCACGAAATACTTAGCACTGGCCACACATGAGCTTCGGTTTGTGTGTGGTTCCCCACGTGTCAATCCGCCCGAATTGAGTTTGAGTTTGAGTTTTGTTTAACGGCATATCAACCTCTGTGGGTCATTTAATGCCAAAAAGGTTATTTTGGATTTCAGTCTTTAAAGTAGTGGTTCTATGAAGATATTCGGTTCTGTTCTGTTATATCTTGTTGAAAAGGTTGCTTTTTTTTTTATAAAATTTAAAATGTTTTCAGGGTTCGTATTCTAAAAGATGTCCCTCAGGTTTCTTGCTTGATAGTAATTAGTGTGGATATGTTTAAGTCTGCTACAATTTAGAAGGATATGTTTGGTTGTAAGTTGTACTTTGCATGTTGGGCACACTGGGGCATCCTCCCCTTTTAACAGGTACAAATGGGTAATGTGGGTGTGCCCAATACGCAATCTGGCGAGTATTACTTCTTCTCTTCTAATACTTCTGTGGCCTGTCGGCCACTCTCCAATAACTTCTTGTATTTCGTGGAGTTTATTTTGGGTCTGATTGAATCCGCCCGAATGGGTGGGCAGGAGAATACTTACTACCGTTTGCACATTCTTGTAAGCCTTGTTAAAACAAACCCTTTAAATTTCTAAATTACGATTAGAGTTATTATTTCAATAACCACCTCCAGTAACATTACAAATCAAAGTTGATTGGTTGATTGATTTTAACGAGATATCAACTCGTCTGGGGTTATGTCATGCTTAATGGTTCGGAAGTAATATATGTTGTGTATTTATATTTATACTTTTTTAGTAATTGGTTTTAACAATGTATTAACACCATTGGGGATCATGTTGTATGGTATTGATTAAGTTCATGCCTATATTCTGTGGTATAATTTCATTTCCCTCAAAAAGGACAGAATGTCCTCCATGTTAACATTTTCAAATAGATCTTTCATATTGTTTGCATTAAATTACGGTTTCTGATGTGAAAAAAAAACCCCGCATTCCATGAATAAGTGCTTAACAGTCAAAGGTGTTTGACATGCTTCTTAATGTGATTGTTGTTCTTGTTTGAGTATATAGGAGTGTGTTAGTCTTGTGCGACCAATGCGTAATCGGGACACAATGACTTGTTCCTTTCTAGACTTTATTAAAGCTGGTCTCCAGCCTCCCAAAGTGGGTTTGATTAGGAAGAGTTTATTGTGGATGTTGTTATTTCAGCATTGTTGCCATTTTCTATGAATGAATGTATTGGGTAATTCCATGTCAAATCATTCGCAAAAAAGTAAAATTGTCACCCACCCCTTTCAATTTTTCTGAAATTTTATACAAGTGTGGATTAGGTTAAAGTTACACAATCCCCCAAATTTGAGCTTCCAATTCCAATAATTGGCCGAGTTATGTCTATTTTAAACTTGAAAAAAATTCTCGACCCCCTCAAATTTGTCAAGATTTAAATCGACATAATTCAGCCAATTTTTTGGAATTGGAAACTCAAATTAGGGGGATTTTCTAATTTTCACCTAGTCCAGACCTGTACAAAATTTAAGAAAAATTGAAGTGGGTGGGTGACATGGAAATAATTTCCAATGCATTTTAATTGTAAAAATTGTTTCCAATACATTTCTATAGTAAAAAATAATTTCCAATGCATTTTCATTGTAAAAATTGTTTCCAATACATTTCTATAGTAAAAAATAATTTCCAATGCATTTTAATTGTAAAAATTGTTTCCAATACATTTCTATAGTAAAAAATAATTTCCAATGCATTTCTATAGTAAAAAATAATTTCCAATGCATTTTCATTGTAAAAATTGTTTCCAATACATTTCTATAGTAAAAATTAATTTCCAATGCATTTTCATTGTAAAAAATTGTTCCCAATACATTCTTATAATAACAAATAATTTACATTACCCCTCAAATTCTTCAAGTTTTAAATCGACATAATTCAGCCAATTTTTGGAATTGGAAACTCAAATTAGGGGATTTTCTAATTTTCACCTAGTCCAGACCTGTACAAAATTTCAGAAAAATTGAATTGGGGGCTGACATGGAAATAATGTTCAATGCATTTTCATTGTAAAAATTGTTTCCAATACATTTCTATAGAAAAAATAATTTCCAATGCATTTTCATTGTAAAAAATTGTTTCCAATACATTTCTATAGTAAAAAATTAATTTCCAATGCATTTTCATTGTTAAAATTGTTTCCAATACATTTCTATAGTAAAAAATAATTTCCAATGCATTTTTCATGGTAAAAATTGTTTCCAATACATTTCTATAGTAAAAATTAATTTCCAATGCATTTTTCATTGTAAAAAATTGTTCCCAATACATTCTTATAATAACAAATAATTTACATTACCCACTCAAATTCTTCAAGTTTTAAATCGACATAATTCAGCCAATATTTTGGAATTGGAAACTCAAATTAGGGGGATTTTCTAATTTTCACCTAGTCCAGACCTGTACAAAATTTAAGAAAAATTGAATTGGGGGCTGACATGGAAATAATGTCCAATGCATTTTCATTGTAAAAATTGTTTTCAATACATTTCTATAGTAAAAAAAAAAATTTCCAATGCATTTTCATTGTAAAAATTGTTTCCAATACATTTCTATAGTAAAAAATAATTTTCCAATGCATTTTAATTGTAAAAATTTTTCCAATACATTTCTATAGTAAAAAATAATTTCCAATGCATTTCTATAGTAAAAATAATTTCCAATGCATTTTTCATTGTAAAAATTGTTTCCAATACATTTCTATAGTAAAAATTAATTTCCAATGCATTTCATTGTAAAAAATTGTTCCCAATACATTCTTATAATAACAAATAATTTACATTACCCCCTCAAATTCTTCAAGTTTTAAATCGACATAATTCAGCCAATTTTTTGGAATTGGAAACTCAAATTAGGGGGATTTTCTAATTTTCACCTAGTCCAGACCTGTACAAAATTTCAGAAAAATTGAATTGGGGGCTGACATGGAAATAATGTTCAATGCATTTTCATTGTAAAAATTGTTTCCAATACATTTCTATAGTAAAAAATAATTTCCAATGCATTTTCATTGTAAAAATTGTTTCCAATACATTTCTATAGTAAAAATTAATTTCCAATGCATTTTCATTGTTAAAATTGTTTCCAATACATTTCTATAGTAAAAAAATAATTTCCAATGCATTTTCATGGTAAAAATTGTTTCCAATACATTTCTATAGTAAAAATTAATTTCCAATGCATTTTCATTGTAAAAAATTGTTCCCAATACATTCTTATAATAACAAATAATTTACATTACCCACTCAAATTCTTCAAGTTTTAAATCGACATAATTCAGCCAATATTTTGGAATTGGAAACTCAAATTAGGGGGATTTTCTAATTTTCACCTAGTCCAGACCTGTACAAAATTTAAGAAAAATTGAATTGGGGGCTGACATGGAAATAATGTCCAATGCATTTTCATTGTAAAAATTGTTTCCAATACATTTCTATAGTAAAAAAAAAAAATTTCCAATGCATTTTCATTGTAAAAATTGTTTCCAATACATTTCTATAGTAAAAATAATTTCCAATGCATTTTTCATTGTAAAAATTGTTTCCAATACATTTCTATAGTAAAAATTAATTTCCAATGCATTTTCATTGTAAAAATTGTTTCCAATACATTTCTATAGTAAAAATAATTTCCAATGCATTTTCATTGTAAAATTGTTTCCAATACATTTCTATAGTAAAATTAATTTCCAATGCATTTTCATTGTAAAAATTGTTTCCAATACATTTCTATAGTAAAAAATAATTTCCAATGCATTTTCATTGTAAAAATTGTTTCCAATACATTTCTATAGTAAAAAATAATTTCCAATGCATTTTCATTGTAAAAAATTGTTCCCAATACATTCTTATAATAAAAAATAATTTACATTACCCCCTCAAATTCTTCAAGTTTTAAATCGACATAATTCAGCCAATATTTTGGAATTGGAAACTCAAATTAGGGGGATTTTCTAATTTTCACCTAGTCCAGACCTGTACAAAATTTCAGAAAAATTGAAGTGGGTGGGTGACATTGCCTGGATGATTTGACATGGAATTAAACTATTAATTTTAGGTTTCAAGTCAGTATATGGAATCTTGATTCCACGCATTGTCTGTATTAGTATTAGATAGACAAACTTTTACCAAGAATGCGTAATTAATAACATAGGATAAAATAAGCTTAAAAGATAGTACTCTACTAAGATCAACTGAGCAAGACACGCTCTTTAGAAATTAGCGTGTTGTCAAGTTCATGCTGAGAATTAGTCATATGCAGTATTGATTATTCCGACAGACATATCTATCGGATATAAGTTCTTTTAGTGGAAATACTTGAAAGAAATCCGCAAGATTAAAATAATGTAATTATATAGACTACGAATGAGATACACGTGAATCATTTAGTATCATAGCAATTTAGAATATTCTCAAATACCATCGCTGCAGGAGTTATATTCACAGCATAATAGGCGACTGAGAAGAAACACGATTATCACAGCGACTTAGTCGTTGCACATCCGGTGTGTATCTGGCAAACTTCCGGTATATATAAAATATGTCCTTTCGAGAAATAAACGATGTTTTCAATGGTACAAACGTGTACTCTTCAAATGTTTATATGTTAAACGACATATAAATTCCTTGTGGATTATTTAATATGAAAGCTTGATTAATAATTAAGAGCAAACGAATAATTATCATTAAATAGAGATAGCTACTTGAAACCATATAATTATTGAGGTAATCTGAACATTAGCTACATAAATGAGAGTAACCTCTCCTTGTTTATTACACTCTGAGGAAGCCATATGTTTTGGTCGGCCATTTTAGTTTCACCGTAAATCTATACTGAAAATACGTATTTGTCACGAGGATTCCGTCATTAAGCATCAGGTGTCACAACCCGCGGCCAACAGGTGGCACCATTGGGGAGATTTTACCCCCTGCAGATGTGCAGTCAGTGTATTCTATTCTATTGCCCTAGACGTCAGGGCTACAATGTTATATCAATATATTATTACGCTTGTTCTTTAATCTTCCGACCGTTATCCTCCCTGCAACACCCTCTGGTTAACAATGAGACCATCCAAATTATCCAAGATGAAATGCAAAAATAAAAATCCTGATTATCTAGTGTCACTTAATCGCTTAATTCTTATGTCATCACCTCAGCTAAATAATGGACCATTTCGTTTTTATTATAAAGAAAGAAAGGTAAGAAAAATGGCATGCTACGCGGAAAAAAAAGAAAGAAAGAAAGAACGGGGAGCGTGCGGAAGCAATAACACTAATCTGTTTCAATATAACACTATGAAAAGGTGAAGAGAGAGAGAGAGAGAGAGAGAGAGAGAGAGAGAGAGAGAGTTAAATCAATATTATTATACTTTTTATGGAGGCGCGTGGGCTAGTGGTTAGAGTCGTGGAAAATGGACTCGTCGATTCGAGTTCAATTCCTAGACGAAGCTGTTGGCATTTCACATAACGCTAATACCCTTGGGAAATGTATGAATCCATATATTCTCCCTCCAGCTATGGTTTAAATAGTAGGGCAGACTGGGCTCTTCAGCCTTGGGTAGGTAACTAGTCTAGGAGAGGGATAACTCTGAATTCAAAATTCCTGAGGTCGGTCGTTGATTGGGTTTGTGGCAACCCTTG
>CM042147.1:170000-172500 GCA_023376005.1 Doryteuthis pealeii
ATTTCAAAAGATTTTTTTTTTACTCACAGCACACGCGCCAAAATCAAAACCTTAAAAAAAAAGTAACGCCCAATAGCAAATGTCCTCTTGTATACCAAAACTTTTATTTTATTTCTTTGTTTAATGGCATATCGACTTTAGGGATTTATCTAATCTGAAATACATCCTTGTAGAAGGACGGTAAGACGGTAGTGTTACTATTTAACCCATAGCTGGGGGAATGAATGGCTTCATACATTTCCCAAGAGTATTAATCCGAAAGTGAACTTAATGTCACGTCCAAGTATGTGTGCGTGTGTATGTGTGTATGTGTGTGTGTGTGTGTGTGTGTGCATAATAGTAAAATAAATCTTATTATGATAGAGATTGTGTGTTTTTCTGTATGTAATCGAAACTATGTCACTATTCAAGTCATGATCCCCTTTGTTATTTACGTCCCATTCTCCATAATTCTATTCTTATTTAAACCTCAATTATTAATCAAATTGTTTTACGTTATTAATACTGTTGGCCATATCTACATACTAGGATATTTACCACATACTCCATGTGTACGGGTTAGGCACAAGGCCCTATTAATGTGGGACCACCCACAAGCCGAGTCTCATGGGTGGTGGGTGCAAAAAATGCGTTGATCGCGTCGGCATTCCTCAGGCTCCGGACAATAAACCCAGCCCTGCCCCTTTAAATGGGGTAGGGTGCATGTGTTGCCTGGAGAGATGGCCCCCTGGGATCAACGATGTTAACTTGTATGGTCCTGGGCCGAAGCCACTGGACCCCCTGTCGATACCGGAGTTAGATACGTTGGACATACTAATAACATGCAATTGTATTTATATATACAACAAAATAGCGGTTTACAGTGTGAACATTTAAAATATACCCCCAACAAAATGGCTGTTGTACATTTGATTTTAATATGTGTTCAGTATTATTGATTTCTAGTACAAATAAGATTCCTTATATGTCAATACACGAATAATAATGGCATGGTCGGCCACAAATAAATTATCAGTCTTCTGGAAGTCCAATCTCCCTGACAAGCTGAAGCGACAGTTCTTCCAGGCTGTAGTTGGATCAGTGCTGCTATATGGCTGCACCACTTGGACCCTAACGAAGCGTCTTTAGAATAAGCTAGATGGGAGCTGCACAAGAATGCTGCGTGCAGTCCTGAACAAGTCGTGGAAACAGCACCCCACAAGGAAGCAGCTGTACGGTCACTTGCCCCCCCCCCCATCTCACAAACTATCCGAGTTTGACGGACAAGGCATGCAGGACACTGCTGGAGAAGCAAGGGCGAGCTCATAAGCGACGTTCTCCTGTGGAAGCCAACACATGGACATGCAAGTATAGGGCGCCCAGTAAGGATCTACATTGACCAGCTAAGCGAAGATGTCGGTTGCTCCGCAGAGGACCTCCCAGGTGCAATGAATGATAGGGAAGGTTGGCGAGAGGTTGTCATGGATATCCGTGCTGCATGCCCGACATGATGATGATGATGATATAAAAAAGTCCATTTATCTATGTTTGTTTAATGTCTTGTCTTATCTAAATATTTTTTTTATTTGTTTGCTGGAAATGAACGTAGTAAAATAAAATCAAAATCTGAAAAAAAAAAAAAAAAAAAAAAAAAGAATTTAGCAGATTGAAGGCATTTTTATAATTATGTTTTAGTGGTTTTAATTAAGCCATATTTTTTATCGACAAGTAAATGTAAATATTTTTGTAAATATCCCCCCGCCCCTTAAAGTATTTTAAAGAAGGAGGAGGGTTTAAATATTTACATTTACTTGTCGGAAAAAGCCTGGAGTGAGTAAAATATCGCGTTAACTTTTCAGAAAAAAAAAAAACACCTTAAGCGCTGTTTTTTTTTTCAGTAGGCACCGCATCAGATGGGGACTATATCCGTAGGTGGGATTGTTCTATCACTATCTATTGTTGATAGAGAATTTGCCTAGGAATCGCAAGGTTCCATGTTCGGTACCGGTCTCTGTAAATTCAGTGCAAGTGTAGCACAGATTCGGTAATCTAATCTTTGCGATAAAGAACTGGAGAGTGTCGGTAGGTGTGGCGCTCCACATCAGCAAATTATTCTCCCTGGGCTAGCTCTAGTCAATAGAGGGATAGACTCCATCGCTGATTAGCTGATTTAAACATTTACGAGATCAATCAACGAGGTCAAATCGAAATTATATACACATATATATATATATATATATATATATATAAAATAATAAAATTCGAAGGCAATACAATGCGTAAAAAATAAAGACAAAAAGATGTTTTATATGTCTAATCGATTTCAAAGCAAAGCTTTATCATCAGAGTGTATTTTCATTTCTGAAAATACACTCTGATGATAAAGCTTTGCTTTGAAATCGATTAGACATATAAAACATCTTTTTGTCTTTATTTTTTACGCATTGTATTGCCTTCGAATTTTATTATTTTATAACATACTTAACAATGCTTCAAGCAAATTACCAATTACTTATATATA
>CM042147.1:182500-192500 GCA_023376005.1 Doryteuthis pealeii
GAAAATTAGAAAAGATAAAAAAATAAAATTGTTAAACAGGATATGTGCCTTTTGTTTAATTCTACATGTATAAATGAAAGAATTCTGCCCAAATACACACACACACACATATATATATATATTCTCTACAAAAGAAAATAAGGAATAGCAGACACAGTTTTGTCCCTGAGAAACGTCCTCCTCCTTGATAAGGTAGAAACTTGGAGCCAATTTGTAACTGCGACAAAAATACTGAGAACAAGACTTTCCTAATTAGACCTAGTGCCGCCTGACCTCCGGCAGTAAAATCTAGACAATTTCCGAACAAAGAAATATGTACTAAATATAATTATAATTGAGCTTGTGACAAAGACAGGGATTTTAAAAACAATCTACTGGGTCTGTCGTATATTTTCAGGCAGACTGCATGCCTTCTAATTACATCCTGGGAGAAAAAAATAGTTTGGGGAGGGGGAGAAAAAGAGAGAGAAAGAGAGAGGGGAGAGAGGGAGAGGGGGAGAGAGAGAGGGGGAGAGAGAGAGGGAGAGAGAGAGAGAGAGAGATGCCTAATTGCGTAATTACGCGGAGCACTTCATCATCTGTTGGATTACATGGACGCTACACGAGCAATAAAAATTGTCCGGGAAGAATCAGGAATCGTCGTAAAATTCCGGGCATCGTTGAAGAGAAGAAATTCCCGGCAACCATTATGTCTGCAATGGCCGCTGCGTCCTCTGAAGATTAGGAATGGATGGCGGTAATTGTCTTTGGGGATCAAGAGATCGGAGCTTCTTGGTTGATAGAAGAATTCATCTTATGTTCCATATGTGTTGTAAAAAATACCATGTGTGTGTTTTTTTTAAGGTTTGCTTGCATTCTGATTATTTTCCTAATTAAACAGCTCGTTCTGTTGTGGTTATTTATGGTAGTAAAGTAACGCTCACAAGAACGGTTTCGGTCAGCTCTCCAAAGTTAAGCAACAATACACCTCCCAGTTCTGAGTTGAGTGACTACATAGGAACAACAGGAATTGCAATAAACCTGAACCCAATGGGCAGCTCTAAACAAAGTGTAGTAAATCTATTAATAATGGAGATTGTCTGTATTTCTGTCTGTAACAAAAACTACGTCATAGCTCTACGTCACAGCTTACGTCACAATATTCTTATGCTATATACACACAAAATTTGAGTGAGCAATTTTAAAAATTGTTTTATATTCTCGTCCTTTTTTTACAGTAACAAGAAGTTAACTAAAAGTTTACAAATAAATAAATACCTACGATTTTGTGGAAAATTGTTGTGGAAAATATTCAAAATAATTGTTTGATTATTACATGCACGCAACATTTTATTTGTGAGGGACCGGGCTCAGTTTTCATTTCAAATTGTTTTATTTATGTTTTTTTTTTTTTTTACTCCTTTAATAAATATGAGGATTTTGCTTACTTATGATACAAACCCTCTGACATTGAATTTTTAACTCCCACCCTCTCAGGCAATGTCTTTCAAAAATTAATTTTTACGACGCCCGGAGGTGTTTTCTGTTGCTAGTAAAAATAATGAAGATGAGGTTTTCCGATTAAGTCATGATGGAAGCACTAGTTCCATGACTGAAGTTAAGCAACAATGAGCCTTCCAGTTCTGAGATGAGTGACTACATAGGAACAACTGGGATTTTAATAAGCCTGAGGCCTGATTGGACGTTCTAAATAAAGTCTAGAAAATAAAAACAATGAAGATGAGATTTTCCGATTAAGTCATGATGGAAGCACTAGTTCCATGGCCGAAGTTAAGCAACAATGAGCCTTCCAGTTCTGAGATGAGTGACTACATAGGAACTAGGAAGAGAGAGAGAGAGAGAGAGAGAGAGAGAGAGAAGAGAGAGAGAGAGAGAGAGAGAGAGAGAGAGAGACTACTCGATACGAAAGACCAAGAGAAAACAACCTGACCAGAAATAAGAAGACTAATAAGAAGAAGGAGATAAAATGACGTAATAATGCTTTGAGATAAAGACGGAGGAGACTTGCTGTCACTCAGCCTCCTGTGAACGACCAGCTACGATAGGTGTAAAAAACAAAAAAAAAAACATAATAATAATAATAAGAAGAAGAAGAAGAAGAAGAAGAAGAGTATGCGACATAATCTCAGACAAGATGGCTGTTCCACGACGAGAAAAACGTGACCATTAAAAATGATTATGAAGTAAACGGTTGACTGAAAAATGACTGGCTTTAATCTTGCCTTGAAATAGCTCGACGTGTTTACGCCCGGAATTACCTCTCATCAAGGACTGAAAAGTACTTTTATCTGTATACGGGAATGTTTTGATTTGACATCGAAACAAAAGAAAAGAAAAAAGAAAAAGAAAAGGAGAAGAAAGTGGAAAAAGAATGGAAAGGTTTCGTTTGGGTTATTAGTTTAACGGCATATAAACTCGTTGTGGTTTATTTAATCCGGAAATTTAATTCATTTCTAAAGATTAAAAAATCTAAAGTTCACTATGATATGCGATTTATAATTGATTTGCTTTGGTTTGGTTTAATTGTTTAATGGCAAATAAACTCCTTATGGGTTATTCAATCCCGAATTTTGATTCAATTCTAAAGATTAAAAATGAAAAGCTCACCATAATAAGCGATTTATATTTGGTGTAGTTTATTTGTTAAACGGCATATCAATTCCTCTTGGGTTATTTAATCCCGAAATTCAATAATTGGTTTCTAAAGATAAAACAGGAAAAGCTCACCATAATATGCGATTTATATTTGATTTGGTTTGGTTTATTTGTTAAACGGCATACCAACTCCTCTTGGGTTATTTAATCCCGAAATTCAATAATTGGTTTCTAAAGATTAAAAATGAAAATCTCACCATAATATATTCGTCATATTTGCTTTAGTTTGTTTTATTTGCCCAGTCGGTAGAGCGTTCGGCGAGAAACCGCAAGGTTCCTAGTTCGATACCGACCCTCGCCAACTCAGCGTATGAAAAGCACATAGATCTGTGCGGTAAAGTAAGGAGCTGATGGTAGACGTGGTGCCTCCACCACAAACGCAAAAACAATTTCCTTGGTCTAACGCTAGTGAAAAGGGGGATAGATTCCCTCGCTGAATGGCTGATACCGACTTTAGGCCACCCCGACGACTTTACTTTTTTTTTTATTCAACGACATATCAACTCCTCATGGGTTATTTTATCCCGAAATTGGATTCATTTATAACGGTTAAAAATACAAAGCTCATCATATTATACTCGTTATATTTGGTTTGCTTTATTTGTTAAACGGCATATCAATTCATTGTGGGTTATTTAATGCCGAAATTTGATTTATTATGAAAGATTAAAATTGCAAAGCTCACTATAAAATATTATTTATATTCGGATTGGTATATTTGTTAAACGGCATATCAAATCCTTGTGGGTTATTTAATGTCGAATTCTGATTCTTTCCTAAATGTTTGATTATAATCATAACTATTCATATTTGGTTTGATTTGTTGGGAAACAGTCAATATATTCGAAGCCAACAAGGGTAGATTGATAAATATGATGAGGACAAGAGTCCGAGTAGTGTTAAAAGCGTAACTCGTTTTTTCTTTGAGTTGGAGAAGGAGTTACCGGGCTTAGTGGCTAAAATGATGGAATGCAACACCGTACTTCAAACTTCAGTCGTGCTATAACGTTAAATTTCGGACTGATACCCTTGGGAAAGGTATGGAACCTCCTCATCCCTGCAGCTATGGGTTGAATAGTACCATTACTGTTCATAGAAAAGGATGGTTTTAGCATTAAATAACCGAAGAAATTTGATATGTTATTAAACAAAGGATACAATTATTTCTTTGTGTAAGACATTTCGGATTTCAATTCTAGGAACTTAAATGGAGTAAACTTGGAAATGTTAATTATATCTCACAGATTATATATATATATATATATATATATATATATATACTAGCAAAAGTACCCGGTCCATGACCGGACTATATGTAAAGATTGGATGTTCACTAAAATTAAACTAAACTGCTGGTATAGCTATAATAAAAAGGAGGCAGCGAACAATATTTTATCATCAGCAGCAGCTGATATACGGACAGTTCTGCAAATCGGTTGACTTTGGTTTAATTAATTGATTATATCCCTTAATTAGTAAAAATCAATTATTAAATCTGGAATGTTTCTTAGTTAGAAGGATATTAAGGTGTATGCAAGATTTCGAATTTGAGTGACCTCCCGTTTCGGAGTTATACGTCGACACGTACAAACCAAACTTTCTCTTATATATATAGATGTGTGTGTGTGTGTGTGTGTGTGTGTGTGTGTGTGTTGTGTGTCCGTGTGTGTATGTGTGTCCGTGTGTGTGCGTGTGACCAACCCAAAACCAGCGAAATGGTCGGAAATGTCCAAGGCGATTTTAAACAGAGATTCTACTCTCATAATGAATCATTCAGGAACGAGAAAAAAGGGGGCAGCTACAACGCTTGCAAACCGCGTATGGGAGTATAAAGACCAAGGTACCCCATAAGAAATAGATAGGAAAATATTGGAACAGCACAGACCATATATTAATGGATCCAAGAGATGTGGACTATGCTCTGCAGAGAAATTCCGGGTCCTACAAAGTCTAAACTCAATACATCAACATTCTAAATACGAAATCAGAAATATTCAGAGCTCGTCCACACAGAAAGTTTTATTAAGATCTTGTACTGAAATAGTAACAAAAGATGATAAACTACCTTAAAAGGAAAATCTTTCCGAACATTATGTTAACATCACGAACGCACGAGAAATGCACGCGGTGAAATAAAGCAAGAACACGGTTTATAACGGATATTTATTTAGATGTGACATCCAAGGCGATTTATCTGGTGAAAGGCATATGATGCTTTCAAACCGAAGGTAATAATCTGCCAGTAATATATATATATATATATATATATATATATATATATATAAAGAATCAAATAGTCCTGTTAATGAACAAAAAAGTTTATTTTTAGAGGGTGAGCCAGATCTGGAATGATAATCAGAAACTGTTGAACAGGTACACACACATAAGCACACACACACACACACACACACACACAGACACACACAGAGTTTGGAAGGCATGAGACAGAACCAAACGGACAGCCACTAGCAACAACTTCAGTTCCGGAGATCTGTAGAAAATATTTTTTTTATCTCGAAATATTCAGAATAAATCAGAGGTTAACAAACAACACCATAGTCGTCTTATTTTTCTTTACACTTGCATTGTGATAGCCTTCAAAACCAACTACCAAACCAATATATATATATATATATATATATATATATATATATATATATATATGCGGACTGCTATAAATTGTATCTATTTTGGCTAACCCCCACCTTTTATCTTCTTCAAATACTCCCCTAATCCTAGATATAAACATCCCCCCCCCCAAAGTACAAACATACAAGTGACCCTCACGGTACACAAAAGAGTCTGATAGTCTATTTCTAAGTAAAAAAAAGTAAAGTCGTCGGGGTGGCCTAATGTCGGTATCAGCCAGACAGCAAGGGAGTCTATCCCCTTTTCACTAGCGCTAGACCACGGAGATTGTTTTGAGCGTCTGAGGGGGGCGCCACTCCTACCATGAGCTCCTCGCTTTACCGCACATATTCATGTGCTACTCATACGTTGGCAAGGGCCGGAATCGAACCAGGAACCTCAACCTTTCCAGGTGGACACTCTACCGACTGAGCTAAGGCAGTCATCTGTCATACGAGTTTGATGAGGCTTTTGCTTTCGAATACGAGATATGAAGTGAAATAAATTTATAACGATTAATATGACTAATATTTAGGCTTTTCTTTTATTATCTCTCTCTCACTCTCTATCTCTCCCCCCCTCTCTCTCCCCCTCTCTCTCTCCCCCCCTCCCATCTCTCTCTCCCTTCCCTCTATCTCTACCCTCCCTCTCCCTCTATCTCTCCCCTTTCTCTCTCTATCTCTACCTCTCCCTCCCTCTCCCTCTATCTCTCCCCTTCTCTCTCTATCTCTACCTCTCCCCCTCTCTCTCCCCCTCTCTCTCTTATCTATCTCTCCCCCTGTCTCTCTCTATCTATCCCCTCCCCTCTCTCCCCTCCCTCTCCCCTCTATCCCCTCTCTCTCTCCCTCTCCCTCTCCCTTCCCTCTATCTCTACCCTCCCTCTCCCTCTATCTCTCCCCTTTTCTCTCTCTATCTCTACCTCTCCCCTCTCTCTCTATCTCTACCCCTCTCTCTCTCCCCCTCTCCCCCTATCTCCCCCTTCTCTCTCTATCTCCCCCCCTTCTCTCTCTATCTATCTATCTCTCCTCCTCTCTCTCTCTATCTCTCCCCCCTTCTCTCTCTATCTATCTATCTCTCCTCCTCTCTCTATCTATCTCTCCCCCTCCCCCTCTCTCCCCCTCTCTCCCCCTCTCTCTCTATATATATATATATTGAAAAAAATATTGAAAATAATAACAGTCAAGGATTTTATTCAGCTATCTTTTGAGTCAAACGAGATGTCGCAACTGTGGCTGTAGGCTGTTTAAACACTTCCAATGTGTCATTATTCCAAGTACGGATACTTTCAACCATCTTATATCATTTTGGAGGACGCAGGTGCTTCAATGTTGTGTAGAGCTGGCTGTATTCTTTGTTCGAAAATTTATTAGGTGGGCATATTTTTAGGTGGGCGTATGAACATAATCAACCCAGCACTTCACAACGTTGGAGCCCTTGCGTCATCGAAAATGACCAAAGGTGGTCGAAAGTACCCGTACTCGGACTACACAAGGAGACACTTTGGACAGTCTTTAACTATAATATTTAATATATATATATATATATATATATATATATATATATTGGTTTGGTGGTTGGTTTTGAAGCTATCACAATGCAAGTGTAAAGAAAATTAAGGTAACTATGGTGTTGCCTGTTAACTCTGATTTATTCTTAATATTACGAGATAAAAATTTCTGAAACTGAAGCTGCTGCTAGCAACCGTCCATTTTGTTTTGTGTCTATTTTCCAAATTCTCTGCGTGTGTGTGTATGTGTGTGATGTATGTGTTGATGTGTGTGTGTATTTGTGTGTGTGTGTTTATGTTTGTGTCTGTTCAACAATGTCTGATTATCATTCCAGGTTTGGCCTACTCTTTTTGTTTTATTATTAAGCAGTAGCCTGTTTGTTTATTTCCAGGCCCATCTGATTCTGTGTGTGTGTACGTGTGTACGTGTGTGTGTGTATGTGTGTGTGTGTTTATGTGTGTGCGTGTGTGTTTATGTGTGCATGTCTGTTCAGCAATGTCTGATTGTATTACACACACACAAACACACACGAACATGAACACACACATAAACACCCCCACGCAGATACCCCCATACATGCAGCGAATTTGGAAGATAGACACAAAACAAAATGGACGATCGCTAGCAATAGCTTCAGTTTCAAAAATCTTCTGTTGAAGAGATTTTTTCTCGAAATATTAAGAATAAATCAGAGGTTAACAAACAACACCATAGTTACCTTATTTTTCTTTACACCTTGCATTGTGATAGCCTTCAAAACCAACCACCAAACCAATATAAACCCAATGCTTCAAGCAAATCATAAAACCCTTATATATATATATATATATATATATATATATATATATATATATATATATGAGAGTTTTATAATTTGCTTGAAGCATTGTGTATATATAGGTTAGGAGTTGATTTAAAAGGCTATCACAATGCAGGTGTAAAGAAAAAAATAATAATACGGTAACAATGATGATGTGTGTTAACCTGTATTTAATTCTTGAATTTTCGAGATAATATCTCTTTTTCAAAAGATCACTGGAACTGAAGCAGTCTAGTTCCAGTGATCTTTTGAAAAAGAGATATTATCTCGAAAATTCAAGAATTAAATACAGGTTAACACACATCATCATTGTTACCGTATTATTATTTTTTTCTTTACACCTGCATTGTGATAGCCTTTTAAATCAACCTCCTAACCTATATATATATATACATATATATATATATATATAATAAGAATATCTACTGAGTCAGACGAACCTACTATTAGTTTCGCATAAAGCTCTTCAGGGCTAAAATCTGACTGAAGAAGAAAAAGGAGCAAGACCAATAAATACTACTAACCACATTAATCATTTAAATTATCAAATCATACTGACCAATAAAAACACAGAACGCATTAGTTTATTGTTTAATTAAAAAATATTTAATTTCTATATTAACTGATTTTTTATTTATTTATTTATTTATTTATTTTTTTATTATTATTATTTATATATTATTTAGAATCAAGGAGATTTGAAACAAAATTAAGTGTAAACACCCCGTCGTGATGTTTGGTAGTATATTTTTACAATCAAACTCTCTGCCGGGTTTTTTCTCTCCGCAAGGATCTACCAACACGCTTGGTATATTATATATATATATATATATATATATATATATATATATAATTATTTTTTGATACACGTGAATTTGAAATCTCTGTGCAAACCGCTTTAAAAGTTTTACGTTGCCTCTTAACATTATTTGCTTATTTTATACTAACACCGGGTGACTTTCAAACAGATTAGTTATTTTTCTTAATAGATTATTCTATTTAGTATTATCTGTGTTATTCGGACTGTTGTCCTCATCTTCTAAAAGTCTGAAAGTCTTAGTTTGGAAAGGTTCCCATATAAAGTTATCTACACTGTCAGCTTGTAGGTGATTTTGTCACTCGTAATCATTGTCGATTGCATTCATTACAGTTCAGTGATTCACATCAAGTAAGAATTGGAGTTGAGCAAACGATTCTGACAAATTGATCCACATCTTTCTGCAATGTTACTGACCCACGAATGAAGATCAGTTCGGTGCACTCATTGTGAATTCTGGTTCACCATAATCAAAACCGTTTGATCGAGGTTTAAGAGAGGTGGATCAAGCAGCTACATTAGAACAAAAGAACAAAGAATTTTGTATATATAATATAATATATAATATATATATATATATATATATATATATATCTTATTATAATGGAGATTGTGTGTTTTTCTGTCTGTAACCGAAACTATATTACTAATCGAGTCACAATTAACATAGTTATTTACATCACATTCTTCATGATTTTATTTATATTTAAACCTCAATTATTAATAAAATTGCTTCACCTTTTTATTAGTGTTGTCCATATCTACATGGTATTTACCGCGTACCCCACTTGTACGGGTCAGGCACAAAGTCCCTATTAACGTGGGACCACCCAAACCGAAGCTCATGGAGTGGCAGGTGAAAAATTGCGTCGATCCCGTCGGCATTCCCCTCAAGGGGGCGCCTCAGGCACTGGGCAATAAACCCAGCCCTGCCCCTTTAAATCAAGGGGGCAGGTGTTGCCTGGGGGATGGCCCCCTGGGATCGACGCTATTAACTTGTAAAATCCAGGGCCGAAGCCACTGGACCCTGGCGTTGGCCAGATTTACATACTAATAACATGCTATTGTATTATATATACAAAAAAATAGTGGTTTGCAGTGTGAACGGGAAGGCTAAATTGCATATTGATATAAAAAATGTGATTTTATTAAATATGTGCTTAGTATTATTGATTTCTAACTGTTTGGTTTTATTTTAATGAATATAAGCAAAAATCTCTCCAATTAATCTTAAATGAAATCCATTAACAAGAAAAAATAAGTGTAATTTTATTCTTTATTTCCTAATTTAACTAAATAGTTAAATAAGTAAAATTCAGCAATGAAAGACGGCAGTGATGGAAGAGTAAGTTTCATTTCTATTTTTCTATTATACCCCCACTCTGTTTCAAATCTTTTTATCTGCATTCTAATTAGACTTTCTAATTTAATACGATATTTCATTACATTAAAACTTAAATACTTGCACCCGAGGGTGCATATATTTGCTAGTATATATAATATAATAAAATAAATATATAAAGGTTTTACATATCTATTTATTAGGTGACAAAGGAAATACTGCCTTTGGTA
>CM042147.1:200000-233229 GCA_023376005.1 Doryteuthis pealeii
CTCACCACCAGATCCAGTTTAGTATTGTACCTAGGAAACAAATAATCAGCGGATTTGTATTCCTGACAGATGTGCAATAATAAAATGTCGAAATCCAACACCCGCGTTTTCCTAAACTGATTCGCGAATGGCAAAAAGAAGACCCCTATCATGCAATTAGTTTCGTTACTGACCATCGTCTTTGAGACATCTCCAGCATTGGTTAACGATTGGTTCTTAATTACGGCACTGTCAGAAAACCAGACAGGGGAGGTGGTGAATGGACCGTAGTGTGTAAGAAGTGCAGTTTACTTGGATTTTCAATTATCCCCCAGTTGTGCTTCCCGGGATAAATAAGAAAAAATAAGCCCAAGAGGAGATTCTTTTTAATTGTTTTATTACACCTATACGTATCTAATAAAATTAGCTTAGTTTAGCACAGGTCACAGGCGCGAGGCTTTCAATAATAATCAATTTGACTGACCAGTCTTGAAGACCTTCGAGAATAACCCAACCCTCAGCTAACTGGTTTTAAACATCTCTTATTATAATGGAGATTGTGTGTTTGTCTGTCTGTAACCGAAACTAAATCACTATTCAAGTCATAATTCCCTTAGTATTGACGTCACATTTACCATGAATTTATTTTTATTTAAACCCAATTATTGATAAAATGGTTATACCTTATTAATACTGTTGACCATATCTACCTGATATTTTCCACGTACCCCACTTGTACGGGTCAGGCACAAGGCCCTATTTATGTAGGACCACCCACAAGCCGAGACTCATGGGGTGGCGGGTGAAAAATTGCGTCGATCCCGTCGGCATTCCCCCTCAAGGGGGCGCCTCAGGCGCTGGGCAATAAACCCAGCCCTGCCCCTTTAAATCGAGGGGGCAGGTGTTGCCTGGGGGGATGGCCCCCTGGGATCGACGCCGTTAATTATAGCAATGGTCCTGAGGCCGAAGCCACTGTTGACCATATCTACATACTAATAACATGCAATTGTATTTATATATACAATAAAATAGTGGATTACAGTGTAAATGGGAAGGCTAATTTGCATATTGATCTTAAAAATTCGATTTTAATAAATATATGCTTAGTATTATTGATTTCTAATTGTTTGGTTTTATCTTATTGAATATGAGCAAAAATCTCGGGGATAAATCTTAAAAGAATTCCATTAACAAGAAGAAATAACTGTAATATTATTCTTTACTTCCTATTTTTATTAAATAGTTAAATTAGGAAAATTTTACCAATGAAAGACGGGAGTAATGGAAAATGATGGAAGAGTTAGTTTCAAAGTTGTGTTCCAAATCTTTTTATCTGCATTCAGTTTCATTAATTTGATATGATATTATTATATTAAAACTTAAATACTTGCACCCGGAGGGTGCATATATTTGCTAGTATCTATAAAGAGTCTGACAAAAGTATACACTTGGGATCATCCGATGAAGATGGAGAATATTTCACAACAGTCATCATCATCCCGGCAGCATGGATATCATGAAAAACCTTGGAAGGTCCTATGCGCGCATCCAGTATCTGCGCAGCGATGGTCAATGTATGTTTTTGCTAGTAGGCCCACGCTGGTAGGATGCTGCCCATGTGATGCTTAACTCAGAATGAACCTTTAACTTTGGAGTAGCACCCGTCTAGGCAACCCTTATCTTACTATGAGTAGTCTAAGCATCGCCTTACACGATACTTTGTGTGATATAACAGCTGTTTTCTCGTTAACGCAGCATTCTTGTGCAGCTACCGTTTAGACCAGGTGGTGAAGCCGTAGCACTGTAAATTCACTCGATAACATAGGCAAGAATCTTTAGGTATTCAAATAACGTGCTGTTAACATTTATGTCTGTATATTCTTACCTCTTCTGTTTGTTATGATTGTTCGTTTATTGTTTACTAGAAGCTGCTAAGTTTAGTCTCGCAGATCCATTGATTGCTTTGATCTTAATTGATATGTGTTTTAATGTTTTAATCATGAATACAACTAGTGTCCTTCCCTTCTCTTACTATTCGTTGGAGGTGCGTGGTGTAATGGTTAGAGTCGTAGTAAATGGAATCGTCGACCCGAGTGCAAATCCTGGGCGAAGATACAGTTCACATATTGCTAATACTCTTGAGAAAAACTATGAATCCAACTGCTCTCCCTCCGGCTATGGGTAAATAGCAGGGCAGACAGGGCTCTTTAACCTTGTTTAGGCAACCAGTCTGAGAAGGAAAACTCTGAATTCAAACCTGTTAAACCCCGCCAGGGGTGGTCACTACTAGATTTGGATCAATCCTAATTAATGATCTATTTCACTAATTTTAATTTAATTTATTTCAAATTGTAATTTGTAAATATCTTCCCAGGTATAATTAAAATCTTCATTATTTTTGCACAAATAGCAAGCTCAGATGATAATGAATATATATATATATATATATATATATATAAAGTAATTGGTAATTTGCTTGAAGCATTGTTAAGTATGTTATAATATATAATGATTTGAAGGCAATTACAATGCGCATAAAAAATAAAAACAAAAAGATGTTATTGTCTTATTTGATTTCAAAGTAGAAACTTCATCTTCAGAGGTGAAATCATATTTTCTGATATTCACCTCTGAAGATGAAGTTTCTACTTTGAAATCGATAAAAAATAGCATCTTTTTGTTTTATTTTTATACCATTGTATTGCCTTCTAAACCATAATATATATATATATATATATATATATATATATAGTTACTTTGTCATTAAATGTTTTATTTTTGTTGTTGCCTTCGGACAAACATGCATACATATAAACCAACTGTTCTTTATATATGTATAGATTGGCAATGTTGTTTACATCATTTTAAATTTTAAACATGTATCTATTTTTCAACATTTCATACTAGTTCTGATATGTCGTTGAACCTTGTCGTCGTTGCAAATTCCCCACAGCACTTGCGAAAGTTTTTAACTTAAAAAGAAGACTCTCCATATATTTCCATTAATTGGTGATGAATTTCAATCGGTAGAATGCCTTTGCGTTCTCCTCTCTCTCCCTTTTTTTTCTCTCTCTCTCTCTCCTCTCTTAGAGAAACTAACATTACATAATGAGGAGGTCATCAATATATACATAGTGGGGAAGAAAGTGATATGTAGAAAGTAAAGTAAGGGATTTGTCAGTTTTTGACTTAATTGCAAAGTACGACTAATTAGAACCAATTAAAACGGAATTTTTTAAAACATAATTCAACCCTGAAAGTAAGGAATAATTTAGTATGATTTTCGTTTCATTAAAATAAATACTAAAAAAGCCTTCAGGGAATAAAAGTTGATTAACTCAGCATTAGTATAATAATAATAATATATATAAGGGCCTGTTTAGCTCAGTCAGTAGAGCGTTCGACTAGAAACCACAAGGTTCCTAGTTCGATACCGGTCCTCGCCAACTCAGCGTATGAGTATCACAGGGATCTGTGCGGTAAAGTAAGGAGCTGATGGTAGGTGTGGTGCTGCACTTCAGACGCCAAAAAACAATCTCCTTGGTCTAGCGCTATTGAAAAGGGGATAGACTCCTCGCTGACTGGCTGATACCGACTTTAGGCCGCCCAACGACTTTACTTAATATATATGTGTGTGTGCGTGTGTGTGTGTGCGTGTGTGTGTGTGTGTGTTGTGTGCGTTTGTGTGTGTGTGCATGTGCGAGTGTGTGTGTCTTTCACGCATCTTTTAACGATAGTAGTAAACAGAATACATTAATAATGGCCGATTAGACTCGCCGACAAACTAATATCTGAAACCATTTGCCTTAACGCTACCATTTGTAATCGCGTAGGCCGTTCTATCGTGGTGTAATGATCCATAAACTAGTATCACGTATAAATTACTACTTAATACCGTGTTTGATCCTCGCTGGATGGCTCATACTTGCGATCTTGTCTTACATGCGATCCTTGGCAAGCAGGTTCGGTATATTCCTTTTCATAACCCCACTTGGACGTCCAATAGTAAGCTAGTCTCACAGATCCATTAAAACTGAATAGTAAGTCTGATAGTCGCTAGAGACCAGCTTTGTGTCTCATCCCACTCGTTGTGAACGGACTGGGTATAAAGGCCTCCTATCGTCGTGTAATGGTCGGCAAGTTATTCTCGCAGATTTATGACTGCTGAATAGGGAGTTCGATCGTTTGTAACGAGATAATGAAGGTCCTGGCTTTTGTGAACGAGAACTACTATATTAGAAAAGGAGGAAGAAAGAAATAAGTGAGAGAGTAATGAACGTGGTGACGTGGAACAACAAAGAAAGGGACCGGCCTCTTTTCGATTTGGGACAGCGTAAGGTTAAGACGTGCCCTTGGTCCCGCGTGGGATGACGGTAGTTTAATTGTTCTCCCTCTCTTTCTCTCTGCCTTTCCTCCTCTCTGATACGAGCCCACGAGGCGAGCACGATAATAAAGGCTAGCAGTTGTGACTACACATTTCTCGCGTTGTAATTTTTATGAACAAGATGACCACCACGTGCAGAATGCCTTTTTTAGTACGGTGAAAATATCGCCACCGCCGCCACGTTATTGTTGTTATTGGTAGTATCGTGAAAAAGCCAATACGTTACGTATATACGCTTTGGGTACAGTGACCAGATATACGACAACGTTACAGATATCGTTTTAGTACCGGAAAAAAAGGGACAAACGTAACACGTTGCTGGAGTCACCGTACTTGCGATCCTATGTCCCGTCCTACTGGTACATAATAATTGGATCCCTAATACATTTTAAGGTAGTGTAGAAATCATTATGGCGATTAGTATAGCTGATGGTCTTGAGGGTGAGTGACAGCGCTTGACCTCGATCTCACCTTGCGTTCTGGGGAGAATCGTGAGAACCGGAACCCCATAGAAGGCCCTCTTCCGATTTAAGGATACTAAGTAAGTAAGAGTCAGTTAGAACTTAGAAGCCGAGCTAGCAACATGTAAGCCTCATCTGCGCAGATTGTCTGGGTGGGGATTTGGAATAAAGTAACATCAACCTAAATCGAAGTCTTGTGTTTATTACCAAAAACTAACAATGACACAGGGCTTCTGATAAGGAATGATCCGCAACAGAAACCAGACCCGGAATCCTCAATAGAAGACCAGACGAGACCTTAGAAGATATACCAGACCAAGATAGATGATAGACGATCAGAAGAATAGACGACAGAGTAAGAAGTAAGAAAGGTATATAACGTTATATGATTTGGTATCGTGAAAAGACCAGTATATAACATACACCTATTTAGTGCCGGTAAAGAAGGCGCTATACAACACTACTCGTGGCGAATCTACTCGTGTATAGGTCGATTTTTAAAGATCTATCAATCAATCAATCACCTTAATTTTTACCTGGATTCAGTCACAAATTTCTGGCACCGGTTAGCCCGTGTAGTTTTCTTTGACCAGTGCATTGTATGATCTGAAATTACTGTGTTAAGTTTACTATCTATTCACCTCAGAACTCATTCTATTCGAATAAGGTCCTGTTATTCCTGAAATCTGGGTCCTTCTCAGTGACACGTGTGAGAGACGCTGCTAGCGGCTTACGGTATGATGTTAGTGGTGGGAGAGCCGCTGTGTGCGGTTTAAAGCAGGCAAAGAGTTAAAGCAGTGCTTCGCAACCTTTTTTTTAACCCACGGACCCCTTTGGTTCCTGTTTTACTCTGGTAGGACCCACTGTACATTCGATGTTTAAATCATAAGTCATATTATCATGGTAATCTGAGTTCTTCTGCACAATTATAATGAACTAACCATTAGTTTGTTTTTTTTTTTGCTTTGGTGGGAAGCCGATGCAAGCGGTTTAAAAAAGGCTGTGTGTTATGGAGCCACCACATCTCTTGACAAGGGAAGAAGATTCGATTCCACTCAGTGCTTTCACGATGAACAAATGAATCGGTAATCTATGAGGAAGTGCGTCCCGGTCTCCTGCCTGAGAAATTGCTATCCGGTGACTATTAAAATAAAGTCCCCAGCTATGTCGTCTCGGTGGTGTTACTTGAAAGAAAACAACCAACTTAGGGGGTTAAATGTATTTTAGGGGGGGGGCTTCTCTTTTTTGTCGTAATTCTTATTTATTTATCGTAATTTGTCGTAATTCTTGTTTATTTATAGAAATGTGTCGTAATTCTTGTTTATTTATCATAATTTGTCGTAATTCTTGTTTAGATATGAAGATGGATATATAGTTTGGAATAGACTGAGATAGATACATAGATAAACAAACAAAATAATATAGATAGATATGAACAAATGGAGATAGATATTTTCGACAAGTAAATGTATTTGGGGGGGGGCTTCTTTTTTTGTTGTAATTCTTGTTTATTTAAACTAAAAACAAGACATTAAACAAACATGAATAAAAGAAAATCTTAGTATTTAAAGTAATATAGATAAATATGAACAAATTGAGATAGATAGATAGATAGATAGATATGAAGATGGACATAGCTCGGGACGTTATTTTAATAGTCACTGGGTAGCAATTTCTGAGGCAGGAGACCGGGACGCACTTCCTCATAAATTACCAATGAATCTTTAAAGTTTCACGGTCTGTTTAATTGTATCAATCTATCTATATGTCTATATATATCTCAACCTATTCGTATCTATCTCTGTCTCTCAGTTGTCCATATCTATATATCTATCTCAGTCTGTTTATTTCTATCTATCAATCTATCAATCTATCTATCCATCTCGCAGCCTGTTCGTATCTCTCTCTGTCCCTGTCTGTTCATCTCTCCCCCCTCTTTCTCTCTCTCTCTCTCTCTCAGTCTGTTTATATCTATCAATCTATCTATATATCTATCCATCTCTCATCCTGTTTGTATCTATCTCTGACTGTCTGTTCATCTCACTCACTCACTTACTCACTATCTTTCTCTCTCTCATCCTCTCTATCTATCTATCTATCGCAGTCTGTTTATTCATATCTATCAATCTATATATATATATATATATATATATATATCCATCTCACAGCCTGTTCGTAACTATCTCTGACACTCTGTTCATCTCACTCACTCACTCTCTCTGTCTCTCTTACTCTATATATATATCTATCTCAGTCTGTTTATTTATATCTATCAATCTCTCTCTCTTTCTATATATATATATATATCCATCTCACAGCCTGTTCGTAACTATCTGACACTCTCTGTTCATCTCACTCACTCACTATCTCTCTCTCTCTCTCTATATATATATATATATTTATTTATTCGAGTCTGTTCATTTATATCTATCAATCTATATCTATCTATCTATCCATCTCTCAGCCTGTTCGTATCAATCTCTGACTATGTTCATCTCCTCACTCACTCTCTCTGTCTCTCTCTCTTCCCCTCTATCTATCTATCTATTTCTGTTTATTTCTATCTATCAATCTATAAATCTATCCATCTCTCATCCTGTTCGTATCTATCTCTGACTGTGTGTGTGAGAGAGAGAGAGAGAGAGAGAGAGAGAGAGAGAGAGAGAGAGAGAGAGAGAGAGAGAGAGAGAGAGAGAGAGAGAGATGAAAACTCTCTCTCTCTCTCTCTGTCTGTCTCTCTATCTATCTATCTATTCAATCATCTGCTCGGACAAAATCTTGAAGAAACTAATTAGAAAAGCAGCCAACAAGACTGTATGCCTTCTGCGCTGAAAGCATTTTCAAAATGCATGGCTGGGCTTTTAAGAGATGACAGCGGCTCATCACACAACGGCAGAGATAATGCACCCACGATTCTGTGTCAAATTGCAAACGATGCAGCATCGAGCACATATGTGCAATTGCAATGATCTACTTAATGTCTTGAGGACAAAGGCTTCAATGCACATTACGAAAAACACCGAATGGCCGGACGTCACGTGAATAGCCTCGAGCAATATAAGAAAGTCAGACCTAAATCAGACATACGAGACAGTTAACTATCATTACAGGATAATGCTTACGAATTATGTGAAAATGAACGGTAAACAAAACGATTCGCACGCACGCATATATATATATATATATATCTTATTATAATGGAGATTGTGTGTTTTTCTGTCTGTAACCGAAACTATATTCCTACTCAAGTCACAATTCTCTTAGAATTGACATCACATTCTCCATGAGTTTATTTTTATTTAAACCTCAATTATTAATAAAATTGTCTTACATTATTAATACTGTTAACTATGTCTACATACTGACAACATGCAATTATATTTATATATACAACAAAATAGCGGTTTACAGTGTAAACGGGAAGGCTAATTTGCATATTAATATTAAAAAATCGAATTTAATAAATATGTGCTTAGTATTATTGATTTCTAACTGTTTGGTTTTATTTTAATGAATATAAGCAAAAATCTCTTCCATGAATCTTAAATGAAATCCATTAACAAGATAAAATAACTGTCATTTTATTCTTTACTTCCTCTTTTAACTAAATACTTAAATTAGAAAAATAAACAATGAAAGACGAGAGTTATGGAAGAGTAAGTTTCAGTTGTTCCATTTTTTATTATACTCCCTCTGTTTCAAATCTTTTATTATACTCCCTCTGTTTCAAATCTTTTTATCTGTATTCTTATTTAGTTTCATTAGCCTTTCTAATTTAATACCATATTTTATTACATTAAAACTTAAATACTTGCACCCAGAGGGTGCATATATTTGCTAGTTATTATAATGGAGATTGTGTGTTTTTCTGTCTGTAACCGAAACTATATTACTACTCAAGTCACAATTCCCTTAATTATTTACGTCAAATTCTCCATGATTTCATTCTTTTAAACCTTCAGTTATTAATAAAATTGTTTTACATTATTAATACTGTTGACCATATCTACGTACTAATAACATGCAATTGTATTTATATATACAACAAAATAGCGGTTTACAGTTTGAACGAGAAGGCTAATTTGCATATTGATATTTAAAATTTTATTTTAATAAATATGTGCTTAGTATTATTGATTTCTAATTGTTTGGTTTTATCTTAAGAAATATAAACAAAAATCTCGTGGATAAATCTTAAAAGAAATTTATTTACAAGAAGAAATAACTGTAATATTATCCTTTACTTCCTATTTTAACTAAATAGTTAAATTAGGAAAATTTACCAATGAAAGAGGGGAGTAATGGAAAATGATGGAATAGTTAGTTTCAAAGTTGTTCTATTTTTCGATTATACCCCCTCTGTTGCAGATCTTTTTATCTGCATTCTTAGTCAGTTTCATTAGCCTTTCTAATTTAACATGATATTTTATTATATCAAAACTTAAATACTTGCACCCGGAGGGTGCATATATTTGCTAGTATATATAGTAGACTGTGAATTCAGCGGCGTAAATTTTTATCATAGACTATCGGACCGATATTAGTGGAATATGAAATGAAGTCCATTTCTTAATTTCTGAATTGGTATTGATAATTTTAAAAATTAAACTCTAAAGTAAACATAACTTAATACATTAATTCATTTATAAGATTTTTTAAAATTAAGCGACAGCATTAATTGATGTTGTATAGTTTTAATTTTCTTGCGTAGGGATTCAATTCTACACTTTTTTGACCTCAGCATTGTTATTTTAAGCGAATTGAAATTATAAACTTTTCTTATACTTAAATAAACTGATAATTACTATTCGCTTGTAATTTGCCGAGTATTTAACGATATTTCCAGTTCAGAGTAACCATAAACAATAATTAACTTTAAACTATTTTATAAAAAAGAAGGTCTGCAAAATGTATTATGTTCTTAGAAAAATTGTTTAAACATTATTTTTAATATTACATATGCAACACGTGTTTCAGATCTTCTGGTATCTTCTTCAGGCTTTGATCAATAATATGAAATAGCATATTGATCAAAGCCTGAATAAGATACCAGAAGATCTGAAATACGTGTTGCATATGTAAGATAAAAAGAATTAAAACCTTTTTTCTAAAAACATAATACATTTTGCGGACCTTCTTTTTTTATAAAATATTGAATTTTCTCCCGTTGGAACCAGAACAACATTTTATATATATATATAATATTGATGATATGGCTGCTATATTCATAAGTAAATATTGCTAAAAATTTAGAACGGCGAAAGTTGACTGCTTTAATTATTTTTTATGGTTACTCTGAACTGGAAATATCGTTAAATACTCGGCAAAATTACAAGCGAATAGTAATTATTAGTTTATTTAAGTATAAGAAAAGTTTATAATTTCAATTCCCTTAAAATAACAACGCTGAGGTGAAAAAAGTGTAGAACTGAATCACTACGCAAGAACTTTAAAACTATACAACATCAATTAATGTTGTCCTTTAATTTTAAAAAAATCTTATGAATTAATTAACGTATTAAGTTATGTCTACTTTAGAGTTTAATTTTTTTAATTATTAATCCCAGTTCAGAAATTATATATATATTCCCACTCCCATGGTTGAGCACTGTGTGGGTGGGACATTAATTGTTACGCCACCGTTTGGCATTAACCGTTACCCGTCTGTTTACAGATTTGAGTTCTCTGGTGATTGTAAAAACATACCGCCGTAAAGTATATAGCAATTAATTGTTCACCTCAGACTGACGGCCACTGTTAGCCGCAAGGGTAAGGAACTTGGCAGACGAACATTCTGTCGGGTTTCGATCCCGGCTAGAGGTAGCTGTTAAAAAGTCGAGCCGCACTGATGAAAAGTAAACTTCAAAACACATGTCTGTGGATGACTGATATATATATATATATATATATATATTTATCTTGATTTGTGAGTTTAGATTATTTCCACACGTGAGTCAATTTCTTCGTACATCGGATCAATTTTACCCATTGAAATTAAGAAAACAGCCATGAAAGAGTGATAGAAAAGTAATGATCGTAAAAAGAATGATCGTAAAAGCTTCGAAGGAAAGAGTGATAGAAAAATAATGATCGTAAAGGCTTTGAAGGAAAGAATGATAGTAAAAGCTTTGAAGGAAAGAGTGATGTAAAAAGAATGATCGTAAAGGCGATAGTAAAAGCTTTGAAGGAAAGAGTGATGTAAAAAGAATGATCGTAAAAGCTTTGAATGAAAGAGGATAGAAAAAGAACGATCGTAAAAAGAATGATCGTAAAAGCTTTGAAGAAAGAGGACAGAAAAATAAACAAGCCAAACGTTTATGTGTGTGGCAGCGTGCCTTGTGAACGTCCTCAGACCAGTGACCAGTGTCCAGTATATAAGTTTTTATTGCGTGCACTGTGAGCACACTGTGAAGGGTGCAACTGTAAAGGCCGCCGCGTAACACAATATAAACACAATACTTCAAGCAAATTATAAAAAACACTTCTACATAAGTGTATTTGAAGCTCACACTTCCTCAAATTTTAGTGACAGCTCGTAACCATCAACCCACCCACCCCACTTTACCACTCAGATCCAAGCAGTGCTACTCATGCGCTAAGTTGGCGAGCGACGGTATCGAACCCGGAACCGTTGAAGATTTTCTCCCGACTAAGCCAAACCGAGTTGCAGCAAAACAAGGGAAAAAAATCGATAATCATCAAAGAGGATTGTGTTCGATCTGAGACAAGGTTGGAGACGCCCCCCCTCTCCCTACTTGGATCAAACCCACGACCATCCTCATTACATTTTCTTCCAGTTGACCAAGTGCGCTACTAAGCCAGACTTAATAAATATCAAGTGGACTGCCTCGTAGCGGAAAATATAAATACTCCTATATTACCCGTGTATTGGTCGAATCAGGAAGAACGAACTTTTAGACAAAACATTGGCGCTGAACTGTTCGTTTGTTATAAGACCGAAATTCAGGCATACAAACAAAGAACAACTGGAGGCGCAGTTTGCGTAACGGTTATCACCGTAATGAATGGAACCGGCGAGTCGATTTCAAATCCTGTTTGTGTTTTTACTATCGCGCTAATGTGTAACGTTCTAATATCGATGTATGTTGTATAGCAAGTCTGGTCAACGTGTCTCCAAATTCACGACACTAAAAAGGTGGCGGTCATCTTGTCGATAAAAAAGTACAACGCGAGAAATATATCGTCACAAGCTGCTTAGCTTTTATTTCCAGGCTAGGCTCGTCTCGTGGGTTGTGTCGGAGAGGAGGAAAGGCAGAGAGAAAAGAGAGAGAGAACACTGTTAAATTACTGTATCCCACACTAGGGGCCAGAGGCCCGTCCGTTCCCCTAGGCCTCAGAAAGCAAAAAGAGGCTGGTATTTTTCTTCCTCGTTCCACGTCACCACGTGACTTCCGGTTCCGGTCAACACCCGAAACTTCCGGTTGGCTTTCAATTCTCCATTCAGGGGGTCACGCCCCGGTCAAACTCACGACAACCGTTTTGTGCTCATCACTTTTTTTAAACCTTTACTATATCTTATTTCTTCTTCCTCTCTTTTCTAATAGTAGTTCTCGCAAAACTCAGGATATTCCATCTCGCTACAAATGCCCTTAGTGTTACGATTTTAGTGGTAATTCTTTAGGCTTCAAGCAAGAGCGCTTGTCTGGCGGAGATCCTTTGTGTTAAGCAGAGCACGATCCTTAGTAAAAAAAATCCTTTGGTTGTTCCTAGGTGCTCCTCAGTCTTGCAAGGCCTTCGTCAATGATTGCAAATGGACGTCTCAGTATCAGCGATTAAGTAGTTAACCAGCCACGTATTCGGGCTGCTGATTGGCTGAGGTATAAACCACGTGATCTTGCTTAGTCTATAAATTTAAGAGGTGTATTTTAGCACACCTTATATTATCAAAATATTCCAACACATAGAAATGTATAACGAATGTATCTGCTCTATGCCCCTCCCCCCATCCTGAGCCATATGCACATTAGTTAGACAGACTGGGTTCTTTTGCCTCGATTAGGCAACCAATATAAAAGAAGGAAAATTCTGTGTTCTAACCAACTTTACTCCGCTTCAAAATGTCGCCCTGTCGGCGGGGCTTAGAATATGCAGAATGCACGCCATTCAACTAGTTGTAGGTGAGTTCCTGTAGTGTAGTTATTAAGTTAATTTTAGGACAAATACTCTTGGGAAAGGTATGAAAGCACTCCAGCTACGGGTTAAATAAAATCACTACTGCTCTTTTACCCAGCCGTCTGGGTTCCTTCCTTAAGCGTCATGGGTTGATACCCACAGCCAACAGATAGCCCCATTGAGGGAGTCTTACCCTTCTGCAGAGGTGTATTCCGATAGGGCGGAATCATATCAGAACTAGTTCTTGACATGACCACCCAATTGATCGTCTTGCCCAAGTAAAGCACAGATAACAGAAGTGGTTTTTCGAGACATGGTGAGTGTCCTGGAAAACTTGCAAAAGTTTCCTATTTGGAAGAATGATACTATGCAATCTTCCAATTTGTACTTATACAATATCAAGCTCGCTTTATGTTGTACCGGCCGTTCCTACAGTGGAGAACATGCACCGGTTCTCACTATAAATAGTGAGACACCGAGTGGAAAGGAGCACTGTTCCCGTTAACGACAAGCTAGTCGTACATGTACCATTAATTGTAAATACACTTGTCTTATTTTACCCCATCTCGACTTGACTTCTTTTTACTGTTGGGACTAACATCACAACACTTTATATCAAAACATTGACAAAAAAATGAAATGAAAGCAAAAGAGTGATTGGTTTGTTTTGTTTTACGGCATATCAATCTCAGTGGGTCATTTAATGCCGATAAAGTTTTGAAATAAATCAATTCTTAATGGATAATACAATTTTTTTATAAATACATTTTTCTATCTAACCCATAGATGGGACCCTAACAGGTACTACCACTCCGGGTCAGTGTGGATCAGGGAGCAATGGTGATGAAGGGGTGCTCCACATTCCCCAAACCTCCAAAACTGGAACTTCACCATCAGATAGAGTTTAACGTCATTCCCAGGACATGTAGACCCGCAGCCACCGCCTTCTAGCACCCATATGATAAAAAGGGGTTGGGGCTTGCCATAAGGGCAATAGGGTTGGGAAAATCATATAGGTGCTAGGGCTTGACGTGACCAGCCGATTGAGCAAAAGAGAGAAAGACAAAATTAATTCAATTTTGATTTGAAAAAAAAAGATCTTGCTTGCTATTAATACTCATCCTTAGACAAGTCCCATCGTGATGTAATAGCTGATAAACATCGCAGATCCATTACACTGGTTTACAAAGAAATTGAGGCAAGCACAAAAATAACTGTTTTAACCTAATTTGGGGGTTGCAGCTGAATTCAGATTTGACATCCGTTTGTACTCATCACCTCTAGTTTTTTTTTATATGCATACTGTACATTTGTACACATACTGTACATAAAGGCGTACATGCATTCAGGGTTAATTTCTAATATTGTATGACTTATGTCTTCTTTTTAAGTTATTATGCAATAAATGTAAGTGATAGCATTACATTATATATATATATAGCTATATATCAAAACGGATTTTGGCAGTTAAGCGTAGCCAACACGTCCCAATCAACAGCCAGTAGTGCACTGGCCAGTAGTGCACTGGCAGTCAACAGATCACCCAAGAAAACACATTTCTAACTGTCTGTGGTACTATGAATTGTGTACATTGTGTCATCCAAGTATATTTATTCCGTCAATGTTCTTTATCTATCCTGTTTTATTTGTAATAAGCTGCTGCAACTGTTGAAATATGCACGTATATACTCTGTATATACTAAAATGAGATTATTTAAAAGACAGAAAACTAGAGGTGATAGAGAAAACTGTTTATAAATTTGAATTCAGCACACCCAAATTAGTAAAAAAACACCTATTCACATTCTTGCCTCAGACAAAAAATATTTTTTTTGTAAACCAGTCTTATTACTGAATAACGAGTTTAATCCTCACTGGATGCCCCATACTCGCGACCTTGTGTCATATCCTAAATAAATACCTACTCTTTGTTAGATAAACATAATGAAATGTCTATTATTCAATCCAGTCGCCGTTGTTGTTTGTAATCCAGTGTTTGTAGGTTCGATTTCCGGTCAGAGTCTGAATTGTATCTCCGACCCGGACTCGAATCTACGGACCCTGGACGCTAACGGCAATACAGCAGACGACATCTTTGATTAAGCAGACGACAATGGAGGTTTCGTAATAGCTCGGATAATTTAGCATCATAACTGTGAGTGAAACAATGAATTATAAATAAATGTGGGATTTATGAAGCTCTCTAAACAAATATGGTAACCAAAAAGAAGAAAAGAATGTGATTAACGGACTATTGGTTTTAACGGCATGTCAATCTGTTTAGGGTTATTTTATACATAAAATAACGGATTCACGTTCATTGTAAATTCAGATTTGCATCTTTGCCTAGTTATTTCAGAAGATATTTTTTCTTTTCATACAGTCCTATAAATTCGACGAGAGTGACCTAATGTCGGTATCAGCCAGACAGCGAGGGTGTCTAACCCCTTTTCACTAGAGATGGACCAAGGATATTGTTTTAGGGTCTGAGGTTCAGTGACACACCTACTACCAGCTCCTTACTTTAACGCACAGATCCCTATGCTACTCACACGGTAAGTGGGCGAGGGCCGTTATCGAATCAGGAACCTTGCGATTCCTAGGCAAGTGCTCTACCGACTGAGCTAATCCGGCCCTCACAGTCATATAACGGTTGATAAACTAGTCTCGCAGGTCCATTATAACTGAATAGTGATTTTTATCCTCCCTGGATGCTCCATACTTGCGACCTTGTGTCACATCCTAGCCGTATCGAACGGGTTGGGTAAATATCTACTTTTTGTTAGACAAACATAATTACGAATAATAATTTAAACATACTAGCAAATATATGCACCCTCCGGGTGCAAGTATTTAAGTCTTAATGTAATAAAATATTGTATTAAATTAGAAAGGCTAATGAAACTAAATAAGAATGCAGATAAAATTATTTGAAACAGAGGGGAGTATAATCGAAAAATAGAACAACTGAAACTTACTCTTCCATCACTCTTGTCTTTCATTGTTATTTTTCCTAATTTAAGTATTTAGTTAAAAGAGGAAGTAAAGAATAAAATGACAGTTATTTTTTCTTGTTAATGAATTTCTTTTAAGATTCATTGAAGAGACTTTTGCTTATATTCATTAAAATAAAACTAAACAGTTAGAAATCAATAACACTGGACACATATTTATTAAATTCGATTTTTTAATATCAATATGCAAATTAGCCTTCCCGTTCACACTGTAAACCGCTATTTTGTTTTATATATAAATATAATTGCATGTTAATAGTATGTAGACATGGTTAACAGTATTAATAATGTAAAATAATTTTATTAATAATTGAGGTTTAGATAAAAATAAAATCATGGAGAATGTGATGTCAATAATTAAAGGAATTGTGACTTGAGTAGGAATATAGTTTCGGTTACAGACAGAAAAACACACAATCTCCATTATAATAAGATGAATGTGTTCAACTTTTCCTTCGTAACATTCTGTCTACTGATAATCATTTGAAGCAACACAATAAATAGTTTCAAGTATTCCTATCTAATACCAATGATTTTCGGTCTCTTCCTTTTTGTAGGCGCTGTGTCTTTTTCTCTATACTCGTGTCATACCAGCTCGCAGTCCCGTCGTTGAGGAAGCGTTAAACCTCGTAGTCGTTGCAAACTCACTAAAACACTAGCGGACGTTTTTTACATCCATTAATTAGTGATAAATTTTAATTGGTTTAATTCCTTTTGTGTTCAAAGGCGGAATAACTGCACAAACTTAACACTTGGTGGTTGCATCAATCGAGAGCTCAACGAGAAGTGACTTCCAAGCCAAGACTTAGCGTGGCAACGAAGGGCTCAGGGGCAGGCGTAGGTATAACAAATACAAGTGTTGATAATAGCTGCAAAAAACGGGTTCCCTGTGTGCTTAGTGCGTTGAAAACATTACTTTTTGGATTATCCTTGTATTTAAGGATTTCTCTGTGTGCGTGTGTGAGTGAGTGAGTGAGTGAGTGAGTGAATGTGTTTGCGTGTGTGAGTGAGTGAGTGAGTGTGTGTGTGTGAGAGTGAGTGAGTGAATGTGTGTGAGTGAGTGAGTGAATGTGTGTGTGTGAGTGAGTGAATGTGTGTGAGTGAGTGAGTGAGTGAATGTGTGTGAGTGAGTGAGTGAGTGAATGTGAGTTAGTAAGTGAGTGAGTGTGTGTGAGTTAGTAAGTGAATGAGTGTGTGTGAGTTAGTAAGTGAATGAGTGTGTGTGAGAGTGAATGAGTGTGTGTGAGTTGTAAGTGTGAGTGTGTGTGAGTGAGTGTGTGAGTGAGTGTGTGAGTGAGTGAATGAGTGAGTGTGTGAATGAGTGAGTGTGTGTGTGAGTGAGTGTGTGTGAGTGAGTGTGTGTGTGTGTGTGAGTGAGTGAGTGAGTGAGTGAGTGTGACTATCTGTTTCCTCCAAACAGTAAATCAGCTGTCGAGGTATTTTTAAATCTAACGTGGACAATTACATACAGCCTGTTGAGTTTCACTTGACATTTTTTTTGTCATTGTGGAGGATGATCACTTCAAAAACCAATATGTCTGCCAACATGTGCGTGGCTTTCATTTCTTTTTCTTTTTTCCTGTGTAGACCTTCTGACCCAGGTTAAGGGTTTATTTTTATCTTGTTCATGTGTACGTGCATGATCACCCTCGTTAAACCGACCTTGTGTCACAAACTACACATGACGGATGTGGTTAAATATCATCAACCACGTGTATATATATATATATGACAGGTGTGTGTGTACGAGTGAAAGCCGGCGGTATCACGCGTATTTTATGCGACAGGACGTGTGAAAGCAAAGCTGGACTACTGAGCCATTTGTGTGCTCACAGCCGAACTTTGTAGAAGGGGTCTTCTTTTGTGAAGAAGTGTCAATCACCATATATATATATATATATGTATTCCTTTAGAGTATTTGTTGTATTAAATATGTATAGTAATAGTGATATATATATATATATATATATTATATATATAATATATATAGATATGTGTGTGTGTGTGTGTGTGTGTGTGTGTGTGTGTGTATTTTATGTGACAGGACGTGTAAAAACAAATCTGGACTACTGAGCCATTTGTGTGCTCACAATCGAACTTTGTAGAAGTGGTCTTCTTTTGTGAAGAAGTGGCAGTCAGAATATATATATATATATATATATATATTCCTTTAGAGAATTTTGTATTAAATATGTATATTAATAGTTATATATATATATATATATTATATATATATATATATGTGTGTGTGTGTGTGTGTGTGTGTGTGTGTGTGTGTAAATTTACCAAGAAATATATTGTACTAAGTTGGGAATTAGTGATTTTCGTAACGCGGCAAAGAATGAAATTTAACAGACAGATTTTGAAAATGTGTAGCTATTTCCTGAAGGTCTGATTAATATTTAATGGTCATTGTTGTCTGTAGTAATAACTGATTTGCAATTCTTAAGTAGGTAAAGAATTCGAATGATTTTGTAGACTTTTCTCTCTTGCAATTTTCTTATACCCACAAAATAGTGAAACATTAGAATAACAAAACTTTCTCGTTTTTAATTTAATCTTTACATTATTTTTCAGCTATTATAAGTAACCTAAAGCAAATTGATTCAGAGTAATGTGAAAGAACAAATCTATTAATAATGGAGATTCGCTTCCGGTTTTTGTCTGTAACAAAAACTAGTCACTGCTTACGTCACACTGCCTAAAATCGTTATAAATAGAACACACTCAAAATTTGAGCATGCAATGTTAGACAGTCCTCATTGGTTTTTTTAAACAAGTTTTAATAAATACATACCTGGTATTATCTATGTATATATAGTTTTTTTTATTTTAATATATATCTAAAGTTATCAGAACTAAGTTTCCATTTCAATTTTTTATTTTTTACTCCTTTAAAAAATTAATTTTATTTTTTACTCCTTTAATAAATTTGATGATTTTACTTTACTTATGATACAAACTCTCTGATCTTAAATTTTCAACTCCCATCTCCTCAGGCAATATTTATTTTACATCGCCCAGAGGGTGTTTTTTTATTTTGCTAGTAGTAGACAATCATCTCTAGCTTGCATGTTCAATCCTGACCAGGTCGATAATAACATAAAGTAATTAACATAGCTTAACACTTGTACCCAGTCATGGTTAATGGAATGGAAACGGTCTAACCACATAGATTGGGTTCTGTTCGAAGTTCTGTGAAGGCTCCCGATTACGACATGAATACTCCTGAGTTGGAAGAGAAGGTTGCCGAGTTCGAAAAGGTTCCTGAGATCGACATGAAACACATGAAGAAGGCCAGAGGGCGTTTTTTTTTATTTTGCTAGTCAAAATAATAATTATACTATTCAATTGAGAGATTTATAATTGCAACAAAAAGAATATTTTGGAGGCAGAATAATTTCGAGAAATTCAGAATGCAAATGACCTCCTCAATCAACTGCTTTAACTGCCTGACGTCAATATTCAGTTGTTTTAACAGACGATTTAAAAAAAAAATTATAAAACTAACCCTAACCCCTAACCCTAACCCATAACAAACAACCGGATATTAACGGTGTAAAATATAAACATGTCCTTTCTTAATCGAGATCAAAAAGGGGTGCCTAAAATTAATATGGTCCTATTATTCAATTAACGTGTATAAAGTGAGAAGAAACAAGAAGCAGAACTAAACAAAATCGTGTCCTGCGTATGACGGTAAACTACATCTAGAGAGGTTCCAATTTTGGAACCCTGGAAGGAGTCGAGTGCCCATTCAATGCCATTACTCCCAGGTCCACTTTGACCCTGTAATAACTTACTTGTCTGTTTTGATTCTTGTGGAACATTGAAAGTAAAATCGTCAGAGTGGCTGGGCAGCCAAGGAGTCTATCCCCCTATTCACTAGCGCTAGACCAGGGAGATTTATTTTCAGCTGGAGTGCAATACCTACCACCAGCTCCTTAATTTACTGCACCGATCCAAGCTGTGCTACTCATGCGCTGAGTTGGCGAGGCGCCAGTATCAAACCTGGAACATTGTGATTCCAATCGCTACAGTTTCAATAATTCATAGTTAAGATTCAGATAACAGGTACAAGGTAATTGTTAAAAAACAGGTTTTTGTTTTAATATATATATATCAATATTCGTGCTCTTTAAAAGTACGGCCATTATCATCTTGCAACATCCTCTAGTTAAAAATAAGACCGTCCAAATCACCCAAGATAAAATGCAAAAATGTAAATCCTGATTATCTGGTGTTGCATATCAGACAAATTTTTATTTCTTATGAGTGTTGTCACCTCAAAATAATGGACCATTCTGTTTTTATTTAAAAGAGTATATATATTTGAATATATTTGAAGTTTAGACACTGATACAGCCCAAGAATAATAATATTGCAGAGATAAAAAAAGGAAGGTTGACAAAAAATCCTTGAGCAAAGTCAAACAATTGTCCCATCTTCAAAAAAATTCTCTCGGGGGATGAAATTGAAAACAAAACCCTCTACCAAGACCCAATAAAACTTTTCTACGGTATAATTTTACGAGGAATACATTGGTGATATTTATATTTACCCCTGAATTCATTTATGGTTACTAGGGACTAAATTACCAGCAGTGGTATGATAAAATGGGGAAATAATAAGTGTCATTTAATTCCAGAATATTCTGACACACGTCTACGTCATCGTTCTACTACGAATTTGAAAATAAAATAGCATTATATTTTATATTTTATATTTAAAAAAAAAACTTTCAATTTCTATAAATTAAAAAAAAATTCTTTATAAATAAATAAATTTACTACGAATAGATAAATATTGCTTTTGAAAGAAAACACTGTTTTGTTTCATAAACAATATTTATTTAAATTTAAACAATAGCATAACACACATTAAAAACAAAACATTTCATTTACAATAATTTTTTTTAAAAAGATAAAATATTGAAATAAGACGGAACTTTGTATTCGTGAACTTGGAAGCTATCCATCTACAAGATATCTTTTTTGAAATAGCCACAATTGAAGGCCATCCACCCACGAGATATCTTTTTTTTGTTGCAAATAACCAGAATTGGAGGCCATCCATCAACACGATATCTTTTTTTGCAAATAGCCACATGTTTATTTCCTTGGATTATATTTTATGTCTCAAAAGAGTAAATGATTCATATTTTCAATGTCAGCCTTTTATGGGACATCTTGTATAACATACAATATTGCTTGGTCATTGTCGCTTTGATTGACAGAGATACTTTAATTCTCACCAGATGTCACGAATTGGGATGATTGTCCGAAATCTCTGGTATTATATCCCTATATATATATATATATATATATATATATATATATATATTTGGGAATAAAAAGGCCTTAAATACCATGGGTATCGTGGTTATGGACCATTTCCATTCGAGGCGAGTGGAAATGGTCCATAACCACGATACCCATGGTATTTAAGGCCTTTTTATTCCCAAATAACTTTCCTCCGTTTACAATAATTAAACATTGAGCTCTCATACGGAACCTGAACTCTACAACAAACTACTGGTAGAGAATTAGGACCCACCTAGAATCACTTTGTACCAAGAAACTTGGTACCGCACCAAAGTATATATATATATATATATATATATACTTTCGATCTTTGATGGTCATTGTCAAGGGTGAGGGTATTACCACGCCATAATATATATATATATATATATATATATATATATATATATATACTGCAGTTACCATTAAATCCACCAAGCAAATAAGTATACAATCTGATTTTCTTCGGAATTATTTCACTAAAATCGATAAATTGCTCAATATAATGAGCTAAATAGACGATTAAAATCGAATGTTTTAAAATCTACCGACTCAAATTTCAAAATTGACATTTCTCGATTTGTTTAGCCTTACATTTGAACATATATGCCCGCCTAAAATTCATTAATTATTAACTAATTAATTTTCAAAATTAGGTATGACTTCAATTAAGCACATATCCTCCAAAAATTGTCGGCTTAAAGCCATATAAAAAAATAAACACATTTGTTTGTTTACTTAACCTCATATATATATATATATATATATATATATATATATCTAATGAGTCAGACGAACCTACTAAAAGTTCGCTTAATGCTCTTCAGGGCTAAGATCTGACTCTTTATTATCTTTATTATTTGCTCTACTTAGGTATTGAGCACATTTTACTTATTAGCTTTAGTCTCCTGTCGGTTTTGTATGAATATATATATATCTTATATATATATATGCATATATCTTATATATATATAAATTGTTTTTTCTTTTGGACAAATATTGTACTAATAGATTATTTTTGGTTGGTACGATTATCTCTGGTCTTTTCTTTATTCCAAAAATTTTTTTCTTTCCGGTTGATGTTTGGTAGTATATCTTTACAATCAAACTATTTGCTGGGTTTTTTCTCACCGCGAGAATTCACCAACAAGTTTGGTATATTATATATATATATATATATATATATATATATATATATATATGTGTGTGTGTGTGTGTGAAAAAAGGTTTCCGTTAAAAAGTCTGTTCTGTTTGAGAAGTAGGAGATCCTGCCATTACCAAGGGTTTTAATGTGAAGTGAACCCAAACAGTCCCTGGCAGAGTTTGAACTCTCTTCTCAGTTTTAATTTCCGTGTCCAATCAGAATTAACCCACACGCAGCTTTTTTTTTTTTCTAAGAGTTATGGCTTTGGAATGACTCTGTATCTCGAGGTATGGAAAATGAATCCGGTATAATTCGATCCAGTAATTTGAGAAATTGTAATTAATTTAACAAGGCGCTAAATCTATTCGGCCGAATTGAGTTAGATTGATTTAATATACTGGATTATTTAAAGACGCTTAATACGGGAAACTATTAAGCGATGTTAATTCATGATTAATTGTGTGATTAAAAATACATAGTCTATTAATAATGAGCCATGTATCTGTATTCATATCTGAAGGCGTCAAGTAACGTTTAACGCTTTTTCATCGGGACTTGTTAAGTTAACTCTATCCACTGCAGTCGAGTAAGACGACCTCACCAAAATAGAATGAATGCACTGGATATGGCATTAAATTGCATCTGAGGGTGAGGCTCCAGTTCTGGAGATCTTCGTAGTGTACAGTGCCACTTCATCGCCATTACTCCCATGTTCACTCTGAGCCAGATTGTTTGTTTGTTTTGTTTTACGGCATACCAACCTCAGTGGGTCATTTAATGCCGATAAAGTTTTGAAATAAATCAATTTTTAATGGATAATACAATTTTTTTTATAAATACATTTTTCTATTCAACCCATAGATGGGACCCTAACAGGTAGTACCACTCCGGGTCAATGGTGATGAAGGGGTGCTCCACATTCCCCAACCCTCCAAAACTGGAACCTCACCATCAGATAGAGTTTAACGTCATTCCCAGGACATGTAGACCCGCAGCCACCGCCTTCTAGCACCCATATGATAAAAAGGGGCTGGATAGGGTTGGGAAAATCATATAGGTGCTAGGGATTGACATGACCAGCCGATTGATCGGAGGGGCCTCTCTGACCGCCCGTCTAGCCCAAGATAGGGCCAAAAGGGAGTATTGCCAGTTATGTACCGCTCATCCACCTGGGTTCTATCCTTAAGCATCACGGGTCGCCACCCACGGCCAACAGGTGGCCCCATTGGGGGAGTCTTACCCATCTGCAGAGGTGCTGTCGGTGCATTCTAACGCCCCAGACGACAGGGCAGTCTGAGTCAGAGTGGTAGTACATCTTAATGCCCCATCTATGGATCAAATAGTTATGAGATATACAGGGTGTACGGGATAAATGTAACATATTTATATTTGGTTATTTTTCTCCAATAGGCTGGAGTATTGACGCACACTACGTATCATTTAAAAGCTTGGACTCTTCTCATTCATATACGTGAGGACAGATAGAATGGATGACTGGAATCCACCTGAATCATGGAAGAGAATAACTTGATCTGCACCGGGCATCAAAATAGGGAGATTATGGTTGCTGCCCAATGCTCCCTGAACACTGTAAAAGCAATCAGGCATGACCTGGAGAATTGCAATGGAGACTACGAGGTTGTGGCTAGAAGAAAGCAACATATCAGACGATCTGATTGCGTTTGTACAGCAGAATTCGAAAATCTGCAGAAAAAGTGTTGTAAGCCCTCAGATGCCTACATGGAGTTGCTAGCCACATTATTCAAGCCCTGATAACAAGGGTAGCCAATGGTAGGCCATATGTATGGCAGCAGAATTCTGCCCCGGCCACACCTCTGGGAAAAGTAAAAAATGGTTGTCCGCAAATTTTTACGACTACACCAGTCCAAATCCTTGACCTCCAAACTCTTCAGATCATGGATTATGATGTATTTGGTGCTATTGAGAAAGACACCAATCGGCGTGCCAGTACAACAGAATTAAGGTAGTTTTTGAGACCCTTCACAGGGAAAATGTAACATCAGCTTGCTCCAGGTTCCAGAGCAGGATTGAGGCTGTGATCGCTACCAATTACGGTTATTTTGAGTGAAACTTGTTGACAGTAGTGTAATGTCTGTGCCTGTTGAATTTATGTACAATCCATTAAATTTTGTAATTACCAAGCACTTTTTCTTTTTCCTTATGAAACTGTCAAATTTATCCCGAACACCTTGTAGATATGGTCATGGGTATCATATATGAATACTGAAAACTATTCAACTGAGTATAAACAAATGAATGTTATTGAATAGAATTAATAATGTAAAATACGAAGACTTGAAACCAATTAACAGTTTAAAGATTATTTGTATTCGACAGAACTGTGTGAAATATAAAAAAAACTCTTTAGAAACAAATATATACAAATGAGAATATGAACGTACAATGAACACGATTCCCTAACTTCTAGGGTTATGTTATATAATCCTAGACGATTTGACATACCGTTCAAATTAATCGAAATATGTGAAGCTATTTTGAAGATTAAAAGACCCGGTAGCCAAGCCTTGATTTAAGTTAGCAACCAATCAAACAGGACCACGCGGTGTATTCGTAAACCTACCTATGTTAATTTACTAAGTCGATATTGAGACTTCCCCTAAGTGAACTTGTGTATTGTGTGGCCATCGCATTCACAGAGACACAGTGAATAAAATTTTAGTGTTCAATGTTTTTTGTTTTTTGTTGTCTTTTTGATGGAAGAAGTGGTTGTTTTGGTTACAAACCTCTAAACAGAAACACAGGCTAGGACATACAAACAAACAGATGCACACCGCTGTTTTGCTTAATATACAATTCTCTTCGTTTAACAATATACTTCTCGGTAAATGGAAAACTTAATTAAAGGCGCGTTTCACGGATACTGGGGAAGGTTCTTGTCCCAGAAGGTTTCAGGACGCAATTTACTGATCTAGAAGTTCGAATTTGTCCACATAAGAAATAAAGAAACCTGTATTAATGTCTCCTTTCAACTGCTGTGATAGCTTTTGAAATTTTTAGATTAGGATTAATCCGAAAAAAAAAAAACCCAAAACATTTATACGGCGAGTAAATGAAATTTATACAGGTAACAACTTATTAACCTTCCCCACAAACAGAAGCCAGCATAGAAAGTTCGATTGTAACATGAGCATGCATATATATATATATATATATATATATGTGTGTGTGTGTGTGTGTGTGTGTGTGTGTGTGTGTGTGTTGGAGAATTGACGATAAAATGCTCGATTACGGATGTAAGAGCTACATTTTTTAAGTAATTATAGCGTACAATACATTTAAGGTGCAATTGTTACCATTGGTTTCCAAGCAGCATGTTAGCCACTTATCATCAAGATAACGCGCTTGTAAAGAAGTACAGGGACTGTCAAATCATTTATATATGTAAGTATTCTTTAGCCGAATCTTTGTATTTGTTCGCGTTCTGGCGAAAATAGTGCGTATATGTTCAGATACTTGTACAGTCCAATTGTGCATTGTTAGTGCAGGCTATGTTACAGATCACACAGTCTTGTGGGTCTTGGGGCAATATGCTTGCAAGTTGCATGCTATATATATATATATATATATATATATATATATATATACGAGGGTAATTCCCAAGTTAAGGTCTACACAATATTTAGAAATCACAGAAAGATGATGTTTAAATGCTTTTAAAGTTTCAATATCTCTATTTTCTACATAATTGTCATATCGATTGATGCATTTTTGTAAGCTCTGTAATAGTTTTGTATGCCCATATCATCCAAACTCGCCGCTATGTGTTTGAGGAAGCGCTGAACATCGTAATCGTTGAAAACTCCCTTGTGGACGTTTTTACATCCACACACAACTAGCCATATGTTATATATTGTACAAACGGAAATATGAATTTCCGGTTTTATTAAACAAAGAAGTTTTTACAACTGCCCGTTATCAGATCAAGAGATAAAAATACGTGGGTGTAGCTATGAATATAAAAGAACCGAGGGCTTCAGACAGGTCAGTCGTCAGTTAGCCCCGGAGGCAGAGCCGAAGAGAGAATGAGGTGATCGGGGTCAGTAGTCGGCCGAGCGGGACCTCGTGTAGTTGGTGTCAGAAAAGCTAGACTTAATATTTACCAACTGAAAAGCTTGTCCCCAAAGTTTATTGAAAATAATTAAGCTTCTTAACTTCGAGAGAGAGAGAGTCAGTTTAATTAATATATTCAGTCTTTACACTTTCGGTCCTTCAATTAAATTTCTGGGCGACAAGCTTTTTCAGTTGGTAAATATTAAGTCTAGCTTTTTCTGACACCAACTACACGAGGTCCCGCTCGGCCGACTACTGACCCCGATCACCTCACTCTCTCTTCGGCTCTGCCTCCGGGGCTAACTGACGACTGACCTGTCTGAAGCCTCGGTTCTTTATATTCATAGCTACACCCACGTATTTTTTATCTCTTGATCTGATAACGGGCAGTTGTAAAAACTTCTTTGTTTAATAAAACCGGAAATTCATATTTCCGTTTGTACAATATATAACATATGGCTAGTTGTGTGTGGATGTAAAAACGTCACAAGGGAGTTTTCAACGATTACGATGTTCAGCGCTTCCTCAAACACATAGCGGCGAGTTTGGATGATATGGGCATACAAAACTATTACAGAGCTTACAAAAATGCATCAATCGATATGACAATTATGTAGAAAATAGATAGATGTTGAAACTTTAAAAGCATTTAAACATCATCTTTCTGTGATTTCTAAATATTGTGTAGACCTTAACTTGGGAATTACCCTCGTATATATATATATATATATATATATCTTATTATAATGGAGATTGTGTGTTTTTCTGTCTGTAACCTAAATTATATTCCTACTCAAGTCACAATTCTCTTAGTTATTGACATCACATTCTCCATGATTTTATTTTTATCTAAACCTCTATTATTAATAAAAATGTCTAACATTATTAATACTGTTAACTATGTCTACATACTGACAACATGCAATTATATTTATATATACAACAAAATAGCGGTTTACAGTGTAAACGGAAGGCTAATTTGCATATTGATATTAAAAAATCGAATTTAATAAATATGTGCTTAGTATTATTGATTTTTAACTGTTTGGTTTTATTTTAATGAATATAAGCAAAAATCTCTTCAATGAATCTTAAATGAAATCCATTAACAAGATAAAATAACTGTCATCTTATTCTTTACTTCCTCTTATAACTAAATTCTTAAATTAGAAAAAATAACAATGAAAGACGAGAGTGATGGAAGAGTAAGTTTCAGTTGTTCCATTTTTTATTATACTCCCTCTGTTTCAAATCTTTTTATCTGTATTCTTATTTAGTTTCATTAGCCTTTCTAATTTAATACAATATTTTATTACATTAAAACTTAAATACTTGCACTCGGAGGGTGCATATATTTGCTAGTATATATAGTGTACAATGCATTTAAGGTGCAATTGTTACCATTTACCCAAGACTGTACAAGTATCTGAACATATACGCACTATTTTCGCCAGAACGCGAACAAATACAAAGATTCGGATAAAAAAAAGCCGTACATATATGAATGAATTGACAGTCCCTGCATTTTCTTTACAGGCGCGTTATCTTGATGATAAGTGGCTAACATGCTGCTTGGAAACCAATGGTAACAATTGCACCTTAAATGTATTGTACACTATAATGACTTTAAAAAATGTAGCTCTTACATCCGTAATCGAGCACTTTATCGTCAATTCTCCAACAGACACACACACACACACACACACACACACAAACATATATATATATATATATATATATATATATATATATATGCATGCTCATGTTACAATCGAACTTTCTATGCTGGCTTCTGTTTGTGGGGGAAGGTTAATAATTTGTTACCTGTATAAATTTCATTTACTCGCCGTATAAATATTTTTTTTTGTTTTTTTTCCGGCTTAATTCTAATCTAAAAATTTCGAAAGCTATCACAGCGGTTGAAAGGAAACATTAATACAGGTTTCTTTATTTCTTATGTGGACAAAGTAGAACTTCTAGATCAGTAAATTGCGTCCTGAAACCTTCTGGGACAAGAACCTTCCCCAGTATCCGTGAAACGCGCCTTTCATTAAGTTTTCCATTTACCGAGAAGTCTATTGTTAAACGAAGAGAATTGTATATTAAGCAAAACAGCGGTGTGCATTTGTTTGTTTGTATGTCCTAGCCTGTGTTTCTGTTTAAAAGTTCGTAACCAAAACAACCACTTCTTCCTGCAAAAAGACAAAAAAAAAACACAAAAAGACATTGAACACTAAAATTTTATTCACTGTGTCTCTGTGAATGCAATGGTCACACAATACACACGGTCACTTAGGGGAAGTCTTAATATCGACTTAGTAAATTAACATAGGTAGGTTTACGAATACACCGCGTGGTCCTGTTTGATTGGTTGCTACCTTAAATCAAGGCTTCGCAACCGGGTCTTTTAATCTTCAAAATAGCTTCACATATTTCGATTAATTTTAACGGTTTGTCAACTTGTCTAGGATTATATAACATAACCCTAGAAGTTAGGGAATCGTATTCATTGTACGTCCATATTCTCATTTGTATATATTTATTTCTAAAGAGTATTTTCATTTTATTTAACACAGTTCTGTCGAATACAAATAATCTTTAAACCGTTAAATGGTTTCAAGTCTTCGTATTTTACATTTTTAATTCTATTCAATAACATTCATTTGTTCATACACATTTGAATAGTTTTCAGTATTCATATATGATACCCATGACCATATCTACAAGGTGTTCGGGATAAATTTGACAGTTTCATAAGGAAAAAGAATAAGTGCTTGGTAAGTACAAAATTTAATGGATTGTACATTAATTCAACAGGCACAGACATTATACTATTGTCAACAAGTTTCACCCAAAATAACCGTCATTAGTGGCGATCACAGCCTCAATCCTGCTCCCGAACCTGGAGCAAGCTGATGTTACATTTTCCCTGTGAAGGGTCTCAAAAACTACCTTAATTCTGTTGATTAACTGGGCTTTTGTAGTACTGGCACGCCGATTGGTGTCTTTCTCAATAGCACCAAATACATCATAATCCATGATCTGAAGAGTTTGGAGGCCAAGGATTTGGACTGGTGTAGTCGTAAAAATTTGCGGACAACCATTTTTTACTTTTCCCAGAGGTGTGGCCGGGGGCAGAATTCTGCTGCCATACATATGGCCTACCATTGGCTACCCTTGTTAGTCAGGGCTTGACTAATGTGGCTAGCAACTCCACGTAGGCATCTGAGGGCTCTACAACACTTTTTCTGCAGATTTTCGAATTCTGCTGTACAAACGCAATCAGATCGTCTGATATGTTGCTTTCTTCTAGCACAACTCGTAGTCTCCATTGCAATTCTCCAGGTCATGCCTGATTGCTTTTACAGTTTCAGGGAGCATTGGCAGCACCATAATCTCCCTATTTTGATGCCCGGTGCAGATCAAGTTATTCTTCCATGATTCAGGTGGATTCCAGTCATCCATTCTATCTGTTCGTATATGAATGGAGAAGAGTCCAAGCTTTTAAATGATACGTAGTGTGCGTCAATACCTCCAACTATTGGAGAAAAATAACCAAATATAAATATGTTACATTTATCGTACACCCTGTTATATCTCATAACTATTTGATCCATAGATGGGGCATTAAGATGTACTACCACTCTGACTCAGACTGCCCTGTCGTCTGGGGCGTTAGAATGCACCGACAGCACCTCTGCAGATGGGTAAGACTCCCCAATGGGGCCACCTGTTGGCCGTGGTGGCGACCCGTGATGCTTAAGGATAGAACCCAGGTGGATGAGCGGTACATAACTGGCAATACTCCCTTTGGCCTATCTTGGGCTAGACGGGCGGTCAGAGAGGCCCTCTCCGATCAATCGGCTGGTCATGTCAATCCTAGCACCTATATGATTTTCCCAACCTATCCAGCCCCTTTTTATCATATGGGTGCTAGAAGGGGTGGCTGCGGGTCTACATGTCCTGGGAATGACGTTTAAACTCTATCTGATGGTGAGGTTCCAGTTTTGGAGGGTTGGGGAATGTGGAGCACCCCTTCATCACCATTGACCGGAGTGGTACTACTGTTAGGGTCCCATCTATGGGTTGAATAGAAAAATGTATTTATAAAAAAATTGTATTATCCATTAAAATTGATTTATTTCAAACTTTATCGGCATTAAATGACCCACTGAGGTTGGTATGCCGTAAAACAAAACAAACAAACAATCTGGCTCGAGTGAACATGGAGTAATGGCGATGAAGTGGCACTGTACACTACGAATCTCCAGAACTGGAGCTCACCCTCAGATGCATTTAATGCAATCCAGTGCATTCATTCTATTTGGTGAGGTCGTCTTACTCGACTGCAGTGGATAGAGTTACTTAACAAGTCCGATGAAAAAGCGTTAAACGTTCTTGAACGCTTCAGATATGAATACAGATACATGGCTCTTATTAATAGACTATGTAATTTTTATCACACATTAATCATGAATTAACATCGCTTAATAGTTTCCCGTATAAGCGTCTTTTAATAATCAGTATATTAATCAATCTACTCAATTCGGCCGAATAGATTTAGCGCCTTGTTAAATTAATTACAATTTCTCAAATTACTGGATCGAATATACCGGATTCTTCATTTCCATACTCGAGATACAGAGTCATTCCAAGCCATAATCTTAGAAAAAAAAAAAGCTGCGTGTGGGTTAATTCTGATTGGACACGGAAATTAAAACTAGAGAAGAGAGTTAAACACTGCAGGGACTGTTTGGGTTCACTTCAACATTAAAACCTTGGTAATGGCAGGATCTCCACTTGTAAACAGAACAGACTTTTTAACGAAACCTTTTTTTCACACACACACACACATATATATATATATTATATTATATATATATAATATATATATTAATATACCAAACTTGTTGGTAAATTCTCGCGTGAGAAAAAAAACCCGCAAATAGTTTGATTGTAAAGATATACTACCGAAACATCAACCCGGAAGAAAAAATTTTTGGAATAAAGAAAGACCAGAGATAATCCGTACCAACCAAAATAATCTTAAGTCAATATTTTGTCCAAAAGAAAAAACAATTTATATATATATAAGAATATGCATATATATAATATAAGATTATTATAATATTCATACAAACGACAAGGAGACTAAAGCTAATAAGTAAAATGTGCTCAATACCTAAGCAGAGCAAATAATAAAGGTAATAAAGAGTCAGATCTTAGCTGAAGAGATTAAGCGGAACTTTTTAGTAGGTTCGTCTGACTCATTAGATATATATATAATAATATATATTATATATATATGAGGTTAAGTAAACAAACAATGTGTTTATTTTTTATATGGCCTTAAGCCGAAATTTTTTGAGGATATGTGCTTAATTGAAGTCATACCTAATTTTGAAAATTAATTAGTTAATGATTAATGAATTTAGGCGGGCATATATGTTCAAATGTAAGGCTAAACAAATCGAGAAATGTCAATTTTGAATTTGAGTCGGTAGATTTTAAAACATTCGATTTTAATCGTCTTTTAGCTTCATTATATTGAGCAATTTTCGATTTTAGTGAAATAATTCGAAAAAATCAGATTGTATAACTTATTTGCTTGGTGGATTTAATGGTAACTGCAGTATATATATATATATATATATATATATATATATATATTATTATGGCGTGGTAATACCCTCACCTTGACAATGACATCAAAGATCGGAAAGTATATATATATATAATATATATATATACTTTTGGTGCGGTACGAAGTTTTCTTGGTACAAAGTGATCTAGGTGGTCTAATTCTCTACAGTAGTTTGTTGTAAGAGTTCAGGTTCCGTATGAGAGCTCAATGTTTAATTATTGTAACGGAGGAAAGTTATTTGGGAATAAAAAGGCCTTAATACCATGGGTATCGTGGTTATGGACCATTTCCACTCGCCTCGAATGGAATGGTCCATAACCACGATACCATGGTTTTAAGGCTTTTTATTCCCAAATTATATATATATATTATATATAATATATATATATATATTATTGGGATATAATACAGAGATTCGGACAATCATCCCAATTCGTGACATCTGGTGAGAATTAAAGTATCTCTGTCAATAGCGACAATGACCAAGCAATATTGTATGTTATACAAGATGTCCCATAAAAGGCTGACATTGAAAATATGATCATTTACTCTTTTGAGACATATAAATATAATCCAAGGAAAATAAACATGTGGCTATTTTGCAAAAAAAGATATCGTGTTGATGGATGGCCTCCAATTCTGGTTATTTGCAACAAAAAAAGATATCTCGTGGTGGATGGCCTTCAATTGTGGCTTATTTCAAAAAGATATCTTGTAGATGGATAGCTTCAAGTTCAGAATAAAAGTTCGTCTTATTTATATTTTATCTTTTTTAAAAAAATTATTGTAAATGAAATGTTTTGTTTTTAATGTGTGTTATGCTATTGTTTAAATTTAAATAAATATTGTTTATGAAACAAACAGTGTTTTCTTTCAAAAGCAATATTTATCTATTGTAGTAAATTTATTTTTTAAGTAAGAAATTTTTTTTAATTTATAGAAATTGAAAGTTCTTTTTTTTAAATATAAATATAAAATATATGCTATTTTATTTTCAAATTCGTAGTAGAACGATGACGTAGACGTGTGTCAGAAATATTCTGGAATTAAATGACACTTATTATTTCCCCATTTT
>CM042147.1:233329-276597 GCA_023376005.1 Doryteuthis pealeii
ATGCGAGAGATTATATATTATACTATACTATAATATATACGTATTATATATACTTATGGACTCTCTCGTCGAATTCCGACGTATGAGGGGTCACACAAACAATGAACACCCACACAGTGTTGTTTATAGTGGGTGAAGGCTTGTGTTGGACCATCCCACACTTTTGGCACACGTCGATAGGAAGTTGGTGCATGCAAGGGTTCCACTGTAAAAATGGTTGCAAAGTTATATATACTTTGAATATACAAAACTCCGAGCGAAGGAGGTTATAAAGACCAAAACATTTCATATATACAGCACATGGAATATGAACGAGATACAAAGTACATAGGCAAAAGGGTACATAAACAAGGGAGTACATAAAGTAGAAGATAAAGACCTTCATGAATGGTCACAAGATAATCATAGTAAAAGTACAGAACATGAGACTAGGGATAGTCCATGCTGTGGAAGAACTTACAGTAATGTAAGTGGGACAAAAGCCCAGAACGCCGAGTAGCTCAGTTACTCGCCTGTGGCTCGTCAGTTACTCAGAGCGGCCTCAGGCAAAGAGGCCGGAAGGGTTTGAAGCCCGGCGCTTAAATACTATAGCCCCTAGCGGGCACCAGCAAACTAAATTCAGGCAGACAACTCCAGCCAGGCAACAACGCTACACCACGAGCGCAACCAATCACGACCCCATCAGGAATTTTGATTTCAGCAGTTATCCCTCTGTAGACTGGTTACCTACCCAAGAGCTGAAGGGCCGCAGTCTGCCCTACTCAGTTTATACCGGCACGTAGCTGAGGGGAGAAAAATATGGAATTCATACCTTTCCAAGGGTATGAGCGCATGTGAAATGCCAACAGCTTCGTCTAGGGAATTGGAACTATATTATATATATATATATATAGTATATATATATTTATTTATTTACAAAGTTTTCACGAATCAATGTTCATTATAACAGCGACCGCAGGTTTCATGCAAGGGGCAATCATCAAGCGTTGTGTGAGCAAGGATCCCATATAATATATATATAATATATATTATATATATATTGCTAGAATATAATAGATAGCTTAACAGTGGTCCAGTTAAGGTGAAGATTCTTCAGTATTTAATAGCAGACTGATGCTAAGGATACCAACTTATGTTTTACTTCATCAGATCTTCTATTTTGTCTCCTCTGGATTAAGATTCGCCCCATAAAACTAATTTGTGAAATCTAAAGCCTTGAAACAAAGAGAACATTCCTCGCTATATATATTTTTTTAATACTAGCTTTTTAATTAATTCCGGTCAGTACCCCACGTTAAATACTTAATGTAAATAATATGAGTTTGATTGCATATTTTTAAGGTCGGTTGTGACAGGAAATAGACGATAAGAATTTCAGAAAAAAAGCGGCGTTTAAATGGCGATGTTTGTGTAAAACAATTTTTAAGTATTTATTAATGAGAGAAATATCGCAAAGAGTTTGTCTCGCTGGCTTCGGAGCTTAATGAAATCTTATTTCTTGTTTTGAAAGAAAAGATGAATTAAGAGCATATAAATGTTGCACAAATTGCTTTTGTGTAACTCTATCTTGTCATCATGAGCCCAGAGGCTGGAATAGATTTTTAAAAAAGTAAATTAGGAACATTGGATGGAGAAACGATGATGGTGTTATACTGCTAAATAATTGTTATTTGGCTTCAAAAATATCTATCTATTGCGATCTATCTGTTCCCGTGGGAGGTAATATGGAAATGAATCCGCATAATATGAGACAAATAAAAATACAAAGAATTAAAAAAAATGATGAATTTATTATTGACGGTGAAAGTCGCCGTTTAAACATTTCGGTTTGTATTAAACCCCCAAAGACAATACAATATGAAAGGAATGCCAGAGGCTGGATAGATATTTAAACTAATCAGGAAATTGGATGAGAAACGATGATGAATGTTATACTGCTAAATATTGTTATTTGGCTCAAAAATAATCTATCTGATCTATCTATCTATCTGTCCGTGGAGTAAATATGGAAATGAATCCGGAGAATTATGTAGAAAATAAAAAAAACAAAGAATTAAAAAAAAATGATGATTAATTATTGACGGCGTGACGGCGAAGTCGGCGTTTAAACGTTTCGGTTTGTATTTAATTCCCTATCAGGACAACACAATATGAAGGAAAGCCAGAGGCTGGATAGATTTTTAAAAGTAATTAGAATGATGGAAAAACGATGATGATGGTTATACTGCTAAATATGTTATTTGGCTCAAATATCTATCTATATATCTGTCTGTGGCGTAAATATGAAATTGAATTTCAGAGAATATGTAGAAATAAAAACAAAGAATTTAAAAAAAATGATGATTTATTATTGACGGCAAGTCGCCGTTTTAAACGTTTTTCGGTGTATTAAACCCCCATCAGGACATATAATTATGAATGGAAAGCGAGAGGCTGGATACAATAGGAGAAGGAAAGCTGGATAGATTTTAAAAATCTTAATCAGGAATTGGATGGAGAAACAATGATGATGTTATTACTGCTTGAATAATGTTATTTGGCTCATAATATCTATCTATCTATCTATCTATCTATCTGGATCTGTGGAGTAAATATGTAAAATGTATCCGAGAATATGTAAGAAAACAGAAAACAAAGAATTCCAAGTTATGATGAATTTATTAATGACGGTGAAGGTTCGGCGTTTAAACGTTCGGTTTGTATTTAAACCCCCATCAGGGACAAATAATTATGAAGGAAAGCGAAAGGCTGGGATCAATATGAAGGAAGCGAAGTTGCCAAAATGTATATAAGAGAAAAGGCTCATAACCGTATTCCTGGCCAGCTTCATTTGAAAGTCAAGACGTGATTGTCACACGCGAACAACGAAAGTCAAGACGTGATTGGTAACACGAGAGAGGAAAGTCACAACGTTGATTGTACACGAGAAGACGAAAGTCACAACGTGAATTGCGTACACCGAGGAAGACGAAAGTACAACGTGATTGGTTACACGAGAAGACGAAAGTCACATACATACGTGATTGTCACACGCGAACACGAAAGTCAAGATGTGATTGTCACACGCGAACACGAAAGTCAAGACGTGATTTGCACGACGCGCGAAAACGAAAGTCAATATGTGATGGTACACGAGAAGACGAAAGTCACAACGTGATGGTACACAGAAGACAAAGTCACAACGTGATTGGGTACACGAGAAGACGGGGTCCAAAACATGGACCGTGATTATCTCAGGTTACTTCAATGTTAGTTTGACTCACGATAGTAGGGTGCAGTAGCTGTTCATCTATGTATATTTATCTAAGATCTATTATCTAAATATCTATGTATTTTATCTAAATAGATAGATAGATAGATAGATAGATTTAACTGATGCGTTTTTCATTAGAGTATAGGTGATAGCAAGTCTCCCCAGGTCTCATAAGGTCATTTATTTACAGTATCTCAATTTTTTTCCAAACCCTTGGAGGCCGTTCCGAGGTCAACAACTACATTTGATTATCACCTCAATCTCATGTTCCAATTTTTTCGTTCTCTGTTAAGTCATTTGTATATATTTTCATTTTCTTTTGTTTTCACTCATCTGGACGACAATATTTATTATATTATATCCCTGCGCTTCTCATTATTTATTATTGAGATGTTATTATTATTTATTATTATTTATACTTTTGCAGTTTTTCACATCAGCGTAGCTGATAGGTCTTTCACTAGAGTCTGGAGTGACAGCAAGTCTCTCAGGTCTCCAGGACTCTTCTGAGTTATTCTGGCAGATTGCAGCGCAGTGCAGTGTTCTTGAATTGATTTCAATCCTTCTCTGATTCCAGATTTTCCCAGACCATTTTCATCCTTTGGACCGTTCCACAGTGCCACCAACTACCAAATTATTATCACTTTCACTTCATATTCCATACCTTTTCAGTCTCTGCGTAAGGTCCAGGTATGGCCATTGTTTTCATTTTTTTCCTTCAGCTTGCACTCTGATGATCTGCTGGAACTGCCCAAAATCTACAGTGACAAGTTCTTTCTGTTTTTTAATCAGCACTAGGTTCTTGGCCTTGGCTGGATAAGGGTGATCATTATTTATTTCAATTTTTCAATTTCTTTTATTATTTTATTTTATTATTATTAGTTTACCTCCTTTGGAGTTTTTTATCAGCGTTAGCGTGATGGTATTTCACTGCGAGGTCTTGAGTGAACAACAAGTTTCCTCATAGTCTCAGGATTCGTCTGAGTATTCTAGCCGATTATAGGGAGTGCAGTATTCTGGATGCGTCTCAATTCTTCCTCTGATTGCAAGATCCTCCAGTCTTTTTTCAAGTTTATTGGGACGTCAAGGCACAACTACAATTGGTATCACTTTCACTCTCAGATTCAAACAGCATTTTTCAATCTGCTGCAGGTTATTATTATTATTTTTATATTGCTGTTGTTGTTATCAACTATAAGATTTATTAAATCTTAGATTGGAAAGGCTGAACCATTCATAATATTATTATATATATATATATATATATATGTGTGTGTGTATGTGAGTATAAGTATGTATGTATATGCATATATTAATGTTGTAAACAAACTAAGCCTATCTCTAGCCGACAGTATATTCTGAGGAGATATGGTGCTTTTATTTGAAATCAGACCTATTTTTTGAAAGCTATATTCATTTTATGGCTAGATCTAGGCGGAATTCTAACTTACTTAAACTGTAAAGTAGCTAACAAATCGAAAATCAATCTCTGAAATATATATTTTCGCCTCTCAGTGTCCTTCATCAGCAGAGCTATAGATCGAGATCAGACCTCGTGTGTGTACTCGAACACTCCTCCCTAGGAGAGAGTTGTCCCAAACGGCACGCAAGGAACCTCTTTGAGACCATACAACGCCAAACGGGAAACGAATCGCAATTTGATCGCCTTTGCTTTAGGTATCCTAAGGTACTTATCTCATATATTATCATGATCTATGATAAATATAATAATATAAATAATAAATATAAATATATATATGTGTGTGTGGGTGAATGTGTGTGATAGTGTGTATAATGTTGTAATAATAAGACAAATTAACTAATTAGAAATAGTTAGTGTAATGAATACAACATATATATGATTTTTAATAACGTTAATTTCATTTAATATGTCCTTATGAAAAGAGGACATGATTTAAAAGTTCTCTATCTTTAATCGCTAATAATGTTTACGAACAGCCAATTAAGTCTAATCCGATTCGTGGTTTTTGGTATTTTTGGATTTATTCATTTCATTACAACACAGTTTCAGATAATTGATAACCTTATAAAAATTTTAAAAGGGGTTAAAAGCGATGATTTATTCTTCATTTACCAGTCAGGTTCCCTACCTCTCGCACAATGTCAGAGTTTATCTGTCGAACGCGACAGACCTCTCACACATATTGCCTCTTTCAGCTTTGTGACACACCCGCCCTGCAACACATTTCGGTTCAGATCCTGACTGGACTATTAGAAGACTTTCAAGTTGTGCTTACGCGTATTATTCTCCAAAATCATTTCGACGGCGCCCTGTAACCGCCATGGCGTTTAGAATGCACCAAACTGCACCTCTGTAGAGCGTAAGGACTCCCCAATGGGTAACCACCTGTTGGCTCGTGGGTGGCGACCGTGCATGCTTAAGAAATAGAACCCAAAGGTGGTCCTGAGCCAAAGTCACAAAATGCTTGCCAAAATATCTCCACTTTAGGCCTTTTCTGGGCTAGAACGAGCAGATCGAGTGCATACCTTCCTCATATCAATCGGGCTGCGACACGGATCAAACCTAAGCACACTATATGATTTGCCCAACCTATCTGCCCTAATATGGACAACACCCAGCTCTTTTTAATTCATATGGTGCTAGAAGGCGGTCAGCTTGAGAAGGATCACAGTCAACTGAGAATGACATTAAACTCTATCTGAAGGGAAAAAGGTTCAGCTTTGAAGGTTTGGGGAAATGTGGAGCCAACCCCTTCATCACCATTGCCCCCCTGGAATCACTTTGACCCAGAGTGGTAGTTACCTGTAGAGTCCCATCTAGGGGTTGAATAGAAAACAGTGGAGTTATCAAACAAAAATTGTATTATGTATAAGAATGAATTTATTTCAACAACTTTGTCGCATTAATATGAACCACCGAGGTTGATATGCCGCTTAAAACAAAACAAACAACATCTTTCGAACGAATAATGGACACAATTAATCAGCACTTCTCCTACTTGGTACTCATAATCAGGTGGCAATTGATACACATGGAGAGTAGATGAGAGCATTCTATCTCTTATATAAGGAGCTTGTGTCATTCTATTAGTATGTACATGAGGCCTTTATAACCAGGAAAAGAAGTTAATTATTGAGCATAAAATTTCTCTGATGTTGGAACGACCCGAAATCCCAACGAATTGCAGAAACATCACTGACGACAAACCACCAGCGCCTCAAATGTCGGAGCGTATATTGAAATGTACTCTAATACGTTCATAGATAAACAGACGAAAAGACACCATCTTGGGGCTTTCTGATCTGAATAATTAAATACCAAATATATGATCTCTCTCTCGTTTCACAAGTTCTTCAAACTTAAAAGAAGTAATATAAACAAACGAAACTAACATCCCGAAATATAGTCTCCTAGGCAGACTTGTCCTACTATAAGGTGTAATAATTCGGTCATTTTAGTGCTTCATTATGACTCTATTCTCCACCTACAAGTATATTGTGATATACATGTGAGCAGGAAATACGCAAGTTGTTAGCAGCAAAAATGACCGATTTTTAAGCTTTCTTACGCAAATGCTGATATAATTGTGTTTCAGTATAGAGGATTAATATTGACGAGATTCACGTGAATTGCTCATAGCCCACTACTACGGTATACCCATTTACATGAGGCAACTCTAATCTATCTCCTCGACCTCGTGTTCGAGAGATAGAATACGACGACTGTGAGAATCCATCTGTATATAATAAACTATTAACCTATAACTCGAGCTAATCCCATACTACGGAGCTATTATTATAACCACTAGCCATCTATATTACGCCTAGCGAGGCTATTTATACAGTATTCGAGCTGTCATCATACCTATTTAAGTTAATATTATTCTGAGGTACTCCGACAACCCAACACTTCATATCTATCGTTCTTATTCCCTAATGTAGCATATGCTACATGTAAAAAAAGTCGACGAGGGCGGCCAAAGTCGTATCAGCCAGTCAGCGAGGGAGTTCCTCATCCTCCATATTTCAATAGCTCTACCATAGTGGTACAACGGAAGCGCAGATTCGTATTTACCCAATATCGTGAGGACTGGGAGTGAGCGAGCGCCACCTATACCTCACCCATCCAGCTTCCTTTCATCTTACCGCACACAGATCCGCTCGTGCGACTTCATAGGCTCGAGTCGGCGAGTAAGGAACCGGCGTCCGTACGTCCCGTGTCTGATCTCAGGATTGTAACTAGCATGAGCGGGCAGACCACCATTGTGGTTAGCCTACTTTAGCGCGCGAACATCGTCTATCCGACCTCATGAGCTTAACTCTGCTAGAACCCCATAATGCGAATAATATCCGTCACGTAAGTGATCTCAAGGTAAAATTATAATATATAAGTTATAAGTATTAGCTATATAATAATACAATTGAGCATATATGAGAATGTAATGTTATGTGGGATGCGTAGCCGGTTTATATCTATTAGCGGAGTGGGTACATCCACGCACTACTAAGCCCCTATGTATGAGGTGATGAACTCCTAGACATCCTATATGACCTAGTATATACAACACATAATAAATACTCACACTATATCCAAATATAACATCAATATATACCTATATCACAATAAACACAGCAACTGTAGCTAATCAGTAAATGATTTAAATACCTATAACACAACACTACTATAAATACTGAGAAATAATTACCTATTAATCACAGCAACAACCATAAACTCCGCAACACACGATACGCTACACCCTGAAATATAATCACTACACACCCATATTAATCACACCGACCGGAAGCATCCACCACTTTATATTCTCAATAACTATATATCCTTATATATATCCCAATAACGATTTGATAGGGTACAGCGAGAAACTTAAGATAGGTCAGTAATCCTTATACCTTCTCTCATAATGTAATATATAATATACTGACATCATCAGCATAGGGTCGGTCGTGACGCTCCCAATAATACTCAATCCCCCGACTCGCCATATATATTTAAATACTTTTTATCGCCTCTCGCTACTTATTCAATAGTGAGGACACCGTACATTATATTTGAATACAACAATCCACCGGGAATAATAATAACTATATAGTACACACACTAATACTACACACTAGTCTATTATGATACATGAATTATACACACATCTCACACACAATATAGTTATTCTCATTACCAATAATATATCTAATCACTAACTACTAATATGTATACCTATACATTATATATTATCAAACCAGTCTGACATATATACACAGCTGACCTATATGTAACAATGTGGAATAACATAATGTCCTTTGGATATCATCTATCCTTACATTATATAATCATTATACTATTCTCTCCTTACCATAATCTCGTTACTCCGCTACATGATTTCCTGCTTATACTTATCTTCTCTCTGGATCCATAGTAGTTATACCATTTCGATTATACTATTTTTCTTTAATCTAGTTTCTTCCATAATAATATATTACAAATATTTATATATACATTTTGTCTTTATTACGTATTAATTTATCTGTTGTGATTACAATACATATATATTATTGTTATTATCATACATTTATTATACATATATTATATATTATATATCATTCGTGATGTGTATATTGAGCACGTTAGATATTTATACGTATACATATATATACTATATACACTATATATATACTTCTCCACTATTACATTAATTATACACACATTCATAGATATATACACGACATTATATATACACATAAATATATTATACATACATATATTATATTATATATACATATATAATTAAAAATATAAAATATAAATATACTTAAATACTGGGCTTAGCTTTCTAGTATTATCAAAAGCTATATCAAATAACTTAATGAGTTAAGTGAAATGAGTGGAGGCAGATTTTAAATAGTAATGTATAGATGTGAAATATTAGTGAATATGAGATATGGGATATCCTATATAGCTAAATAGGAATATATGCTTAGTATGTTTTTGTATATTTATATATAAATATTTGTTGTGTTAGTTATTTTTTCTTATGTCTTGTCTTTTTTGTGCTCTCTTATTTTTTTAACTGTTTTGTCCATTGCAAATACAGAAGAGATAAAAAAACTATTATTGCGCGCCGCGGTTCCGTAAGTTCACAAACAATCTATACTAAATTCATTATATTTATCGACTTCCAAAAACTCTCGAGAGTTAACGACTGCCTCCCTAAAAAATGTAATTATATAGAAAAATAAACATAAAATTAATTATGGAAAAACTGATTTTGATATCATAGGAAGAAATAAAATAAAATAAGTGATTTACGTCTAAGTGTGCCTTCTCTTTCTACTCTATTAAAATAGATCTATTTATTATGATTCAAAAGAATAGGATTGCATCGCCTAAAGAAAGGAACATGACAAAATCTCAAATTATAAGATAAAGCGAAATAAAGGTTTTGCTAAGTTCCAGTTTCGCCTGTTAAAACCATATATATATGGCAAAAGAAAAGAACGTTTATTATATTCATAAATAAAAGCCAAAAAAGGACATGTTAGATATTTTTTATTACCAATTTTTTCAATTACCAACTGAGTAGTATCCTACCATATATGCTCTTATTCTTGATGCTGAGTCGACGTTCAAACGTTTCGGTTTATGCAAAAAACTCTTCATTCCGCGTGCTTATGAGTGAGAGAAGGAAAATTGCTGTGTGAAGCATTGAGTGGATGTACTTGATTCCAAAATTTTGACAAATTCATTTGTTTGTACTATGAAGAAGGGTAGTAACCTTTCTGTCAGCCCTGGAGGATAGCAGATTCCAGGAACACCTTAGAGATATTCAATAAGTGCGCTCTTGAGGCACGTATGGGAGACTTAAGTTGCTCAGAGGTTCGTGTACTCGCGATGTTTGAACCTCATTTATGCGGTGATGAGTGCAGAAAAAATGTATAAGGAAACTATCACAAATAATGAGTAATGAGTGCAATTTGCGGGACCATAAATTCCAGCTGTCTGAAAGCTAATCAATAGGAAAATAAGTATTTATGCCATTAATATAATGTTTGCTTCTCTCATTACAAAAGATAAATGCATTATCTCATATTATATCATAAAAATGGATTCTCCTTTGTTGTTGTAAGTTGAGTCTTATTTGGGGAAAGACGTGTTTTACTTTTTGTAGTTTTTTTCTGTCTCCCACTCCCCTAACGTACGTGTTGGTTCACAAATGTATCGGGAGAAAATAACAATTCGGAGAAATATAATTTGAGTGAACGCCACTAGGAAGAGTTATTCCCTCCATGTTGATTGCATGCAATAAAAGAATACAAAGACAGAACCCTGTGTGATGGTGTGTGGTGTGTGTCGATAGAGAAAGTGTGGAAGAGTGTGATGCTAGTTAGAGGAGATAAGAAGAGTGAAACAACCCGATACAGTGCGAGACACCAAGGCACAGTTGAAAAGGAGCGGTCATCCAGTTACAGTCCGAATAAGTGTAGAAACTCATCTGACTGCATCTTTAAAGAGGGTTCCAGTGCCATACCAGACCCTAAGTGTCCTATCCTGCCGTCAATCTCCGGAAATAAAGAGAGACAAGATTAAGCTCAGAGTGAACCCCTGATTGAGACAAGTAATGTCGCGAAAGTAATCATTTGATCACAGAATCATCAGGAACGGCTAAGCAGAGAATACGATGGCCATTTCATATCTATTCACAATAGTCAGTAGATATTCTTACAGGTACTAGTGGGATTCGAATAAAGAGCGATAAGAAGACAGTCATGAATTCTGAGTGCGATGCCCTAGGTCTACTGGTCGAGAGTTTCTTAGAGAATTACAAGAAACATTGTGGTCAAGATACTCCATAATAAATCACTGACATTATCAGTGCACAGAAAAATATTCAAAGCTCGCTGGCTTCACTGTTGATCACAAATACAACGCCGTCTATACATAGCAAATCCGTCATAAGTACGATTCTTTAGCCTCAACTCAGAAGCTACTAGTAAAAGCTTGATAGCTGTGTACTATAGAAGGAGGACCAATATTACCTCTGCCGTGTACAGGCGAAAAAACAAAAAAAAACAAATGAAAAGACAGGAAGAAATAAGAGGTATTGTGTGGATTAAATATTGTGTGGATAGAATGATTTTGGGTGCGGCTTCGTGGAAATTAATAGAAAAATACAAAAAGACATGGTTATTTTCACACATTACACTAGATATAATAATGACACACAGATATAAAAGATCGTAATGTGGTGTTGATAATAAGATGAACAGACACGGTTAGGCCTGAGAAAGCTTGTATTCACTCTAGAAGAGAATCTATAAACCGTTTATGTCTTGTATGCAGTCTTGATTGAGAGTTGTATATATTACATTTGCCCAGTTAAACGCCTCACAGAGTAATATACAACAAAGTGGAAAGAGGTCATAATTATAAAACCAGAGACGTAAGTTATAGACTCTGCAATACGCTCAATTCACCGCCTTATGATGTTAATGTACTGTCCAATGAAATCACAACTAAATTTTAAGGTATATCAGAGAATACCAACCAGAACATAAAAATAAATAGTACTCATAATATCATTTAGAGGATTATCAATTGCGTCTACATAGATCACGGTATATTCTCGCGTGCGTGTAGTTTATCTGATCCTTCATCCGAGTAGCCCAAGTATCGTGGTGGAAGCCTTAAAGTGCTATATTATAACAATAGTAGTGTATTCATACATAAATTCAATCTTGAGTAAATCAATTATTCTAATAACTCTAAAAAAAAGCAAAGAGAGAACATAGAAAAACATAACATCAACGTAGGGATCATTACAAAGAAAGGCTCAGTTGATTTTTTTCTGGTTGTTTTTTTTTTTGAAGGAGGGGATTGATATAACAATAATCAAATATGCATAATTATTTCTGAAGGGAAATGCCGTTATCATATCACGGCGGTGACTTTTTCCATGGTAAATATGTACAGTATAAAGCCCGCGAAGATACGTGGAAGTCACGTGGTGGATAGCATGGTGGCTCTCAGTTCAGTTGCGGACGGTTAAGGACAGGCATAAGAATATGTGTCCTGTTTAGCTGGGAACTCACCTGCATACGTGTCGCGCTAATGTAGTCACCATGAAATTGTTTTAGGTATTAGTGGAAATAAAAGCTTACAGAGAAATAACACTGGTTTGTGGTGTATGAAGGTGTGTCTTTAAGACTAGACTGTTATAGCTATGTGAAGATAAATGCACTAAGTGCTCTGACCTAACCTCTCTCTAATCCATAAAATACTATTATACTACGCTGAGAAGTATACTACCGACGACTCATAGATAGCAGACCTCGACTACAAGAACACAATTGATAAGTCAAATAGCACAAAAGATGCAAAAAGAGATAGAAGACTTATTAGTACAGAGTGACAAAGTAGATTGATAAACTCAACGAACTAGTAATCATAGTTTGAAAGTTGATGTAATGACAAGTGATAGTTTGATATTATATGATATGTTGATTCTAGTACGCTCTTGAATTAGGTAGTGATATATAGTTGCATAAGTGACTCTTAGTTGGATAGTATGATTATTCGAGATATTAGCGTATATAAGTACGGCTGTGTGCTCATATCATTTCATGCACGAGAGCCAGCAGCACTAATATATCCTTTAGAAACCTCTTATGCCTCCTTATCTCGGTGATGCTATCAATACCGTCCATAGTCTGGGATATTCTCTCTGTGAGAGACCACGGTCAAAGACGAGTGAAGCTTCATACTCATTATTGGCCGCTCCGTGACAAATATACATGGATCGCTCTAGTACGGCCATTCACAAATCAGAATCCGCCACAGAGTAATTATCTAGAATTGCTCCGTCTATAAGAAATTCATATCCGCGAGCTCACTCTAGAGTCATCGAGCTGGTCGTGTGTCTCTTCCACCGATCCAGGCTCGAGGAACTAGTGCAATGACAAATTGGAATATACTCTAGTAGGTAGCACCCGTCGCCACTGAGAAAAGGACGTTAAACCACAGGATACAGGCAACTAAAAGCGTGTACACTCTCTATTTCCAGGGATGATATACCCCATAAACCCACCACCAACTCGGACCCCTATCAGGCATTACTACACATCACAGTACAATCTCGATTAATCACCAACCAACCAACCAACCAACCAATCAAAAATAACCCGAGCGCCTCCTCATCTCTTGCAGAAGAGCAGTCAACCAGCCCAGAAAATATTAGCTACTATTGATTAAGGGACGAGCATATGATCCCGGAAAATTCACCACTATACTACTATAAATAAATGGAGACTAAACAAAATAAAAACAAGAAAAAAAACAAAAAACAACTGAGAGTTTCTTGATATTTATTTCCAAACCTATGTGAGAACTATATTATGATACAACATTGTTATTAATATAGAACTTTAAATGATTCACCACTAATGCCTCCAAAACGGATATATGTACTTCCGAAAAACTGCATACGATACAAAAGATTATACCTCAAATTATATACTATATGTATATATATATACACACACAACAGACAAGACACACACAACACACGTATATATATATTATTATAATATATATATATATTATATAGCCTTTTGTTCTCGAGAAGGCGTATGAAAAACTATACTAACGACTATAGTTTTAAGTGTATATAATGCATGATGCAATATATATATAATATTATATATATATATTATATATATTATATATTATTGTTCACTTTATTGCAGTCTTCTCTAGTTGGTTTTTCTTCCGAAAGTTTTCTCGCGAAAAGTCGTGTAGGCGAATAAAGTTTATTTTCTAATGAATCCTCTTTTTAATGCAATTTTAAAATTCAGTACACACAGTAAATTTTATATATATATATATATTATATTATATATTATATATATATACATATATATATATATTATATATATATTATATATCTATATGTATATTTGTATATATATATATATGTGTGTGTGTGTGTTGTATAATGAAATAACGTAACAGCCCTGGGTATCCGTTTTGAAATGTAGAATGAAGATAAATTTTAACTTCTTTTATAAAGACAATTAATTGTCTTAACCTCAATTCAGCCTACGTAAAAAGCGCCATATGTTGAATAAATATAATGCTTGTCTCCGTTGAAACTTTAATAATAGATACAAAGAGGCGAGAATAAAACAGGATATATTATCATTCCAGGCAGCGTAACGAGTCATATATTACATTCAAATATAACTAAGATATAAAAGTAATCCTATATAACAAAAATAATAAATGTAGACTTTGTGTAATAGAGATGAGACTGTAAACCATATATACTCTGCGAATGTAGCAAACTAGCCACAACGAGAATACAAAACTAGACACGACTGGTTGGAAGGTGATCCACTGGGAATTATGCAAAAAATTAAATTTTGACCGCACACAAAATGGTATATGCATAAACAGAATCTGTTCTTGAGAACGAAACGCATAAATTTCTCTGGGACTTTGAAATAAAAACGGATCACCTTTCTATCCGCAGAAGACCAGACCTAGTTGTCTGAAAACAAAAAAAGAAGAAACTTGTCAACTGGTGGATTTTGCAGTGCCAGCCAGATCACAGGGTGAAGTTAAAGGAAAATGAAAAAAATGGACAATATCTGGATCTTGCCAGAGAACCTGAAAAAGTTATGGAACATGAAAGTGAAAGTGATTACCAATTGTATTGGTGACTTGGAACAGTCCCAAAACGATTGGAAAAGGGTTTGGAAATTTGGAATCAGAGGAAGGATTGAAACTCACTCAGAACACTGCACTGCTGCAATCTGCCAGAATACTCAGAAGAGTCCTGGAGACCTGGAGACTTGCTCTCACTCAGACTCCAGTGAAAGACCATCAGCTAAATGCTGATGTGAAAACTCAAAAGGAGTATAATAATAATAATAATGAACAATTATATCAAAGCAAAAATTGATAAGACGCCAACAAACAGTAAATATAGACTGTGTGATGATAGAAATGAGACTGTAAACTAATTACTAAATAAATGTAGCAAACTAGCACAACGGAAATACAAATCTAGGCACGACTGGTTGAGAAGGTGAGCAACTGAGAAAAATCACGCTGGCAGCACGGATATCAATGACTCTTCCCAACCCTCCCTAAATGTAGGCCTCTACGCGGCATCAAGTATCCTCGTGAGTTGATTTTCATATGTTGTGGCTGGTTGGCTACATACGCGTGTACATATGTAGGTGTATACAGGAGGACGTCCCTTATGTGTTCAGCCTTGCTTCATTATAGATATCTTATACACACACACATGTATGTATATAATATATATATATATATATATATATATATATATATATATAGAGAGAGAGAGAGAGAGAGAGAGAGAGAGAGATAGATAGATAGATATTTAATTATAGCAATATATGGTTATCGCTAGCTCACTTGGTGTGCTGGACGATGTTTTTTTTTTAGATAATAATAGGAGAGTGCTCAATATCAGTGATGGAGCCGTTATTACAATATGTACACAAATTGGGGAGCTTTTAAACTGTCTTCAAGCACAATTGTGACATCTCGTTCGCCAACAATAAAAAACGAATAAAAAGCTAAACATCTTAATACTGTCTTTTATTTTCAACAGTAGATATATCTATATATCTATATTTATATATATATATATATATATATATAACAAAACACACATATATGTCTATGTATGTATATGAATTAATATTTAATGTGTTTCATTTATCTATACGCTTTCAAGTGAATTCTGTTTTCTGTCCAGTCGCCTACTCATGCCTACTCGGTACTATCATTTTTTTCTATTGTGTCTTTTGTTATTTTTTTAACGTCGGAATCCCTTTCAAGCGAAGTGTCGTTTATCGAGAACATATCTCTCTCTCTCTCTCTCTCTTCTTTGAAGCCACGCGCCAGTCTCATTACCCGATAGACCAATTCTTCTCAGACGATATCCAATACAAACAAACTTCTGATAAAAAAAAATGTCGAAAACCTTACTTAATAATCGGTAAAAGCGTAAACAAATTTTAAGTGTCCTAATATTTTTTTATTTTTTCAATATTTCTTCTTTTTTTTATTTTTTGGTTCTTATTTTACAAAGACCTCTCTCTGCCCCCCCCCCCATAAAAAGAAGGAAAAAAGGAAAAAAAAGAAAAACATCACACCATTGTCTTTAAAACAGAGTTTTGAAAATCTAGGCATCAGATTGCTGACAAATCTGCTGTTGCTCAGCACTGAGCAGGGTCACCATTTAATCTGATGCGAGACGGTGCTTCAAATGGGCATGTCCGTTAAAAGCAGGTCCACTTTATGGGTGAGATCAGTGATTCTCAACGCGGGGCATATGACCCCCTCCAGAGACCATATAAATTTATTGGGTTCAGGCAAGTATAAATATCTAATTATAAAAAATACAATTTTTTTTTTGTCATTGTGGTGCCTAAATCGGTATCAGCCTGACAGCAAGGAAGCCTATCCCCTTTTTCACTTGCGCTAGACCAAGATCTTTTAGCGTCTGGGGGTGAAGCGCCACACTACCATATGCTCATCACTTTACCACACAGATCCCTGTGCTGCTCATACGCTGAGTTGGCGAGGGTCGGTATCGAACCAGCAACCTTCCAATTTCTAGTCAAGTGCACTACCGACTGAGCAATGGAAGGACGCCACCATGGGTCCAGAAGTAAAAAGAAAAATGGTTGAGAATCTCTAGTTTAGAAAAATGCACATCTCCTTTCGCTCTTGAATTAACTTTTTAGCCCATTGCTGATTTTTAAATATTTATAGATTGATTCCATCACTCATCAACGGCATAACATGATACTTGCCTAGACCAAACACTTTTTAGGGGTCCCTGGGGGCCATATGCACCCCCCGTTGAGAACCACATATTGATGATGACCGGTTAAGAATTTCTTATGCCCAGAGATTTTGGAATTTTTTACGTTCATTTTTACATTTCTTGTGTACGTGTTTATCAGTCTTGTTTATTTAGCACATGTTTCTTGGTAATTTATCATTGTTGTTGTTGCTGCAGTTATGTTGTGTATTGTTGTTCTTCCGCTTATCTATACTAGCAAATATATGCACCTTCCGGGTGCAAGTATTTATGTTTTAATGTAATAAAATATCGTATTAAATAGAAAGGCTAATGAAACTAAATAAGAATGCAGATGAAAGATTTGAAACAGAGGGTGATAATAGATAATAGAACAACTGAAACGTACTCTTCCATCTCTCTCGCCTTTCCTTGTTATTTTTCTAATTTAAGTAATTTAGTAAAAGAGGAAGTAAAGAATAAAATGACAGTTATTTTATGTAATAGATTTCATTTAAGATTCATTGAAGAGATTGTTGTTATATTTCATTAAAATAAAACCAAACGGTAGAAATCAATAATACTAAGCACATATTATTAAAATCACATTTTTAATATCATATGCAATTAGCCTTCCTATTCACACTGTAAACTGCTACTTGGTTGTACATATGAATATAATTGCATGTTTTTCGTATGTAGATATGGTTAACAGTATTAATAATGTAAAACAATTTATTAATATTGAGGTTAAAATAAAAATAAAATCATTGAGAATGTGATGTCAATACCAAGGGAATTGTAACTCGATAGTAAGTAATATAGTTTCGGTTACAGACAGAAAAACACACATCTCCATTAATAAGTTATTATTATTATGGTTTTTCACACCGCGTTAGCGTGATGGTATTTCCCTGGAGTCTGAGTGACAACAAGTTTCCTCAGGTCTCTAGGATTCTTCTGGGTATTCTAGCCAATGCAGCAGTGCGTAAGTCTGGATGGTCTCAATTCTCCTTGAATTTTCAGACCCTCCAGGATCTTTTTCCAAGTTTATTGGGACCGTACCAAGTGCACCGACTACAATTGGTATCACTTTCTCTCTCATATTCCACAGCTTTTTCAATTCTCTGGCAAGGTCCGGGTATTTATCCATGTTTTCATTTTCCTTCAGCTTCACCCTGTGATCTGCTCCAACCGCAAAGTTCACTAGTTGACACGTTCGCTTTTTTTTAATAATCACTAGGTCTGGTCTCCTGGCGGGGATTAGGTGATCCGTCTTTATTTCGAAGTCCCAGAAAATGTTATTCATTTCATTCTCAAAAACAGATTCTTCTTCCTCTTCTTCTTCCTCTTCCTCTTCTTCTTCTTCTTATTATTATTCCTAGCAAGTATTCTAGCCAATCTAAACAATGACGCGGTCTGGGCGGTCTCGATATTTTCTTTGATTTCCAATTCTCCTGTCTTTTTTCCGAATCCTCGGGAATTGTTCCAGCAGCACCAGCTATAATTGGTATCACCTTCATCTCCATGCTACACAGTTTTTTTCTGTTCTCTGCCAAGTCCCCTAATTACATTCACTTTGGGACTATTACGTTGAAGTGTGAACCCTCTCATCCTCACAGTTATGGGTTAAATAGTACCACTACTGATCTTCTACTGTTGTATATCCTTTTCTTACTTCTGGTCGTACTTTCTTCTGGCCGGCTTTGGTTCTATCTTCTAACATCTTGGTCTGGTCTCTTCTAAGGTCTGGACTTTCTTGGGGACTTCGGGTCTGGTTTCTGTTAGGGATTTCTCCTTATCCGAAGCCCTGTATCATTGTTAGTTTTTAGGTAATAAACACAAGACTTCGATTTACTTTGATGTTACTTTATTTGTAAATCCCCAAACCAGACATCTGCGCACATCCTACGAGCTCGGCTCCTACTTGCTAAGTGACTCTTACTTACTATCCTTAAACCGGAAGACAATGTCTTCTATGCCTTCCGGTTCTCACGATTTATCCCCGGAAGGCAAGGTGAGAGTGAGGTCAAGCGCCGTCACTCATCCTTCAAGGCCGTGGGCTGTAGCTTATAACGGCCATTTTGATTTCTATACTATTGCCATAAATATTAGGTATCTAATAATTATGTAACACTACGAGGATAGCCTTTCCTTTTCTTTCTTTTTGCTTCTTTTATGCTCTGGTTCGGATTCATAAAGCATAAGGTCCGGAATTAGACTGGGTTTCCCATTTTGTCTGTGCTTCTTTCAATTCACACACGGAATGAACTATGTACAACGTATCAGCAAAACAACATGTTGTTACTAATCACAACGGGTACCTACCACAGCTTGTGTTACATAATCTATGCGGTTGCATAAGATTATTGTCAATCCCCTGTATTTCTAAAGGGATGACCCTTTTCATATCACGGGCGGGACTTTCCATGGAATAGTACAGAAAGCCCGCGAAATACATGAAGTCACGTGGGGCCTGGTTGGGTCCTCAGTTTTCAGTTTAGACGTCAGACAGAGAAGATGTACTGCCTTAACTGGAACTCACTGCATACGTGCACTATGTTAGTCAGATATTTAGTTACATGAAATGTATAGTTAAGGAAATAAAAGCTTAAGAAAAGAACACGGTTTTGTGATTAATGAATGTCTTGGTAACAAGACTGATCTAGAAGAAGAAATGAGTTAAGTGCGACCGACTACCAAGACGAAGAAGAGACGCTAAAAGAACTTAAGATGTCAAAGACACCAGAAGAAGAATAGAAGTAAGAAAGAAGTAAAGAAAGAGGTATGCAACACTTGAACTGCTACGGTCAATGATAAACGCATCACAAATTAGCAGGTACCAAAATATTTCAAACTATTGACTCGCCCTAGTTGTTTCTTTAATTCAAAATTATCTAAAATATAAGTAATAGGCATTGGAAAAATTATGGAATGACAGCATTTATGCCTTTCTTTAAACTTTTATTAAAAAAAAGAATTAAAATTTAAAATAGTCTCTTATTTTATTTTTCCCTCTCAGAACACACTCTATATTTACATATAAGTAAAAGTAAAGTCGTCGGGGCGGCCTAAAGTCGCTATCAGCCAGTCAGCGAGGGAGTCTATCCCCTTTTCAATAGCGCTAGACCAAGGAGATTGTTTTTGGCGTCTCAGGTGGAGCGCCACACCTACCATCAGCTCCTTACTTTACCGCACAGATCCCTATGCTACTCATACGCTGAGTTGGCGTGGACCGGTATCGAACTAGGAACCTAGTGGTTTCTAGCCGAATGCTCTACCGACTGAGCTAGGGCCTACTGCAAAGTCGTCGGGGCGGCATAATGTCGGTATCAGCCAATCAACGAGGGAGTCTATCCCCTTTTCAAAAAAAAGATATTTACATATAAATGAACATTTTCTATGATATCTTAATTATTACAATGAAATAAACCACATTTAAAAGAGCATATCTCCAAGAGAGAAAAACGGTAGAAATGTGCCATTTTGACAGATATAGATTTTAATTTATAAAATTCTCTTAAGACAGTACAACAAATGATATTTACATGTAAGTTCTTTTTATGTAAGTTCTTTTTTTTTTTTACATGTAAGTTCTTTACATGTAAGTTCTTTTTAAAGAAATTCTTTCGCTTTATAATACAGAAAAGTTTTATTCATCTATTTTTTTATTTTTTTGAGTTTTGTTGGATTTTATTTCATGGGAGGTTAAAAACACGTAAAATTTTGGTCATACCTAAAAGAAAGGCATCTCATTTTCAAATGCCTCTTCATCATAATTTAGTCAAAGCTTTCTTCTATTTGTGAAAAAAGATACAATTCTCTTTCGTTATGATTCAGCAGATTTTTTTTTTGTTTTTTTTTTTCTTTTGTTTTGTTTGATTCTGTTTTGGAGGCGGCTGTCCTTTGAAATATTTATGTAAAGAAAATTGACTTGTAGCTAAAGTAAAAAAAAAAAAAAGCGAAAAATATGATAACTTTGATGATAATATTCTATCTTTCTTTTTTTTTTTTATTATAGAAAGAAGATCTATCGAGATCAGGTGAACAGGCTTTGTAAAGAAAAAAGGTTACGAACCAGAGAACAATAACATTGTCTTCGTTTGAAGTTCACACTATCAGAAATCTATCAAGGGATCGTAGGGTGTTTTATTTCTTCTCAGTCTTCCCCATATAATGATCTGGGTAAATATTATATTTTTTTCTTAAATTTTAAGAATAATGTAATCATTTTGATTTTTTTTTCATTCACAATTTAAGACACTATTGAGGCCTCTTTTGTGCTTTACTCAGTTTTTTTTTTACTGCTAGTTTAAGTCCATTATATTGTTAAATATATATTTAAATATTTCTTCGTGAATAAAATATATCTTTCTGTCTGTTTGCTTGTCAAATCTATATTAATTCCCCAATAACTCAAAGGATTGTATTTAAAACGGCCTCAATGGTGTCGTAGACCGTCAACATTTTCAAGAGTTAAATTCTAATTTGAAAAAATAAATATTAGTGTCCTGGGTTCGGAACAAAACAGCATCTGATGGTAAGGCTCCTTCATTGTCATCATCCCCAGGTAAAAAAAAGAAGATTTTGTTTGTTTGTTTTGTTTTATGGCATATCAACCTCAGTGGGTCATTTAATGCCATAAAGTTTTGAAAATAAATCAATTCTTAATGGATAATACAATTTTTTTATAAATACATTTTTCTATTTAACCCATAGATGGGACCTAACTGGTACTACCACTCCGGGTCAGAGTGGACAGGGAGCAATGGTGATGAAGGGGTGCTCCACATTCCCAACCTCCAAAACTGGAACCTCACCATCAGATAGAGTTTAACGTCATTCCCAGGACATGTAGACCCGCAGCCACCGCCTTCTAGCACCCATATGAAAAAAGGGTTGGGGCTTGCCATAAGGGCAATGGGGTTGGGAAAATCATATAGATGCTAGGCTTGACGTGACCAGCCTATTGATCGGAGTGGGCCTCTCGACCGCCCGTCTAGCCCAAGATAGAGCCAAAGTGGAGTATTGCATGTCATGAACTGCTCATCCACCTGGGCTCTATCCTTAAGCATCACGGGTCGTCAACCACGGCCAACAGGTGGCCCCATTGGGGGGAGTCTTACCCATCTGCAGAGGTGCAGTCGGTGCATTCTAACGCCCCAGCCGACAGGGCGAAAAAAAAAGAATAAAATAAAAGCAAAAGCAAAACTAACTATATTATCTTTCGAAAAGATTTTGTTTCTTCACAGAAAGAAAATCTATTAAGGTCAGGTGAACACCCTTTCTAAAGAAAAAGGTTACGAACTGGAATACAATAACAGTGTCATCTTTTGAAGTTCCCATTACGAGAAATCTATTAGGGGAGCGGGGCTTATAAACTCTCAGTCCGCCACAGATAACGATCTGAATATACAGGGTGTCCCATAATGACAGAACACATTTTAAATGCAAATATCTTGGATTTGTGTCACATCATTATGGGACACCCGGTATATTCTTCTTTGTAGATTTAGCTAAAAAAATTGACTTTTTTTTTTCAATACACAGTTTGCGACACCATTGAGGCCTCTTTTGTGTTTTACTCAGGTTATTTTACTGCTACTTTAAACCCATTATAACCTTGAATAATACTCGTTGAAATCATTATTTTGCACATAAAATATATTTTTCTCCCTCTCGTCAAAACTAAAAAAAAAAAAAATTCTCCACTCGTCAAATATATATATATATATATATATATTATATATATATATGGAAGTAAGATGATGAAATTAATCCAACAGTATGAGGAGAAAATGTAGAAACACACACGGGATGTTATGATGGATGGAAATTTATAGTCGTTGTTCGAACATTTCGGTTTACAATGAAAACCTTCTTCAGGACTGTGAAATTAAAAAGAAACAAGGGTTTATGTGAATAAAAGATGATGGGTGTTTTGTATGCATTGAATTAGAAAAAATGGGTAGATAAAAGTAAATTTTGTAAATTCTCTCTCTCTCTCTATATATATATATATATATATACTCGTGTTCCTTAATCTATCGACCGTTATCATCTTGCAGCACACTCTGGCTAAAAATGAGGCATTCCAAATCGTTAAAGATTAAATGCAAAAAGTGTAAATACTGATTATCTAGTGTCGCTTATATGCCGAATTCTTATTTCTTATGAGCTAAATAATGGATTATTCCGTTTTTATTATAACGAAAGAAAATGGAAGAAAAAGAAGATGCTACACAGAAGAATATGATAAAAAAGATAGAAAGTGAGGAGTGGGAAATATCTCCTTTTTTGCAATAGCTCTTAAGTAAACTTATCAAACGTTGAAATAACTAATTATCATACTGTGGTATATCTACAGGTCCTGCTAGTATATATATATATATATATATATATATATATATATATATATAAGAGAGAGAGAGAGAGAGAGAGAGAGAGATAATATTTAATATACCAAACTTATTAGTAAACCCTTGCGGTAAGAAAAAACCGGTAAATATTTTGATAGTAAAAATATACTACCAAACTTCATCTGGGGGAAAAATGAAAATAAGGAAAGACCAATAGGGTCGTACCAACTGAAAAAAGTTATACACATATATATATATATATATATTATATATATATATATATATATATAACCGCTAGGATTATCTAAAGCTAAAAATTAAAAAGTGTTCAATACCTATGTAGAGCAAATAATAAAGGTAAACCTAATGAGTCAGATATACGTTCTAAAAGTTTTGCTTAGTAGCTCATCAGGGCAAGATTCTTGTCCTGATGAGCTACTAAGCTAAACTGTTAGTACGTATATCTGACTCATTAGGTTTAACTTTACACACACACACACACACACACACACAACAACACACACATATTTTTTTTTTTTTGGGGGGGATATGTGCTTAATTGAAGTCGTACCTAATTTTGAAAATTAATTAATTAATAATCAATGAATTAGGCAGGCATACCTATTCAAATGTAAGGCTAAACAAATCGAGAAAAATCAGCCTTACATTTGAATAGGTATGCCCGCCTAATTCATTAATTATTAAGTAATTAATTTTCAAAATTAGGTAGGACTTCAATTAAGCACATATTCTCCCAAAAAATTGTCGGCTAAAAAAGCCATATCAAACACATTGTTTGTTTACTTCATATATATATATATATATATATATATATATATATATTACCGTACAAAAACAGGAATTTTCAACAGCGGCTATTTATGGCAAGCATATTTTTTTTTATCAATACAAACAGATGATAAAAGAGAGTTGAAGTACAGATTAGATCCGAGTCAATTGTTCTCTTTTCAAAGAATCACCTCGATATTACGCGTGTATTTAAATAAGAGCAGCATGTCTGTTTTCGGCACAGTGAATTTTTACTAGAGACAGTAATAAACATTATTGATCATTTATAAAACCTTTGCAAGTTATTATGTTAGTCATATTTCTTCACGGTATTCTTTTTTCTTTAATTGGAATTCTTTTTCTTTTTTTTTACTTTTGCTTTTATTGGTCCGCAGAAATGCACAAACAAAATAATTCAACTATTTTTCTTCTTCTTCTTCTTCGTCGTCTTTGTGTCCTCGTTTCTTTTTGTAACCATTCGTTCATCTTCCAGTTTGTTTGTTTGTTTGTTTGTTTGTTGTTTTTCTTTTCTTGTTCTTTTTTCTCTTCTTTTTTTTCTTTCTTTCTTTTTCCTTCCTATCGATTTGGTCCGCTCGTCTTAGACACGTACGGCGCCATTTTTCTTTTGCATTTAGCAGGTCCGGCTTCCTTTCATGTGTCGCTTCTCTTCCTGTCATTATTCACGTCACTTCAATTCTTTCCTTCGTTTTGTCTTAACTTCTTCCGATTTCGGTACGATGTTGCACGGTTCCCGCCTCAGGGAAAGAAATGCATATCTGATGAAGGTCGCAGAACGCTCAGTGAAATGTCATCAAGATGAAATTGTCTTTCAAATAAAAACAAGCCTCAACAACAAAAAAATAGTTAATTTTCTATTATATTTTTTTATATTTATTCTTTAGGTTCAACTTCACACCTCCGCCATTAAAGGCTGATTTTTTTTTTTCACATACTCTTTCTACGTCTTTGTACCTTTACAGAAAGATCTAAAATTGTTGCATAGCACCTTCTTCACTGGCACTAAATAATTATAATGTTATATATCTCTTTCTTTCTTCTATATCTGGTCGCATTTTCTTCTGACCGGCTCTGCTTCTGATCGTCTTTGGTATTTCTATAATCTATAGGGATCGACCCCTATATTTTTACGGCATGTGGAATTGACCAAATTAAAATAATTAAGTTTTCTTAAATAACTAGTTTTACAATGGTATGTCATGAGTTTAGAATTAGGTAAACAAAAGAGAATCGAATGAATATTAGTTTAGAAATATTTTAGAAACAATAGAAACAATGGTTTAAATTCATCCGATAATTTATATCACCAGAATTCCACAGATACCAAAATCATTCGATATTGCATCATTGCAAATCACCTGATATTTGAGGAATATTTTAGCTTAATGATCACAATAGACAATGACAAAAAGAGAATTATAAAAAGACCCTTTTAGCTGAAAAAGGAGGGAGACACGGAGTGAGGAGCTTTCGCTCTTCCTGACTCGACAGATTTGGAGCGGATGCTCCTAACTCGACAGTGGGAACATCCGAAAACATCAAATACGACTCAACAGGTCCGCCCATTTCCTTCTCTCTCTCAATCTCTCTCTCTCGCTCAACAACAACAAATTTCAACTTTCAATCACAAGTTCCAATCACAGACAAAACTACTATCATGTTGACACAAGCAATCACACTAATATAAACACCATGTCACAGTTGTCACACACAACTATGCACAGACACAATCAGACTTCAACACCACTGAAAGAACAATGAAACTATATTAATTGTATTTATGTATATAAAGTTTGTTTCCTTTATCAATTTTGTCTTCTTTTGTTACCTATGGAAACTTCATTTCCGTAGTCCTTATACATATAAATTGTGGGGACCCATAACTCGGATCAACTCCACAACCACACACTAATCAAACAAAAAGGATCCCTACAAATCTATCTTGACTTGGTCTGGCATCTTCTAAGATCTTGCGTCTGGTTTTGACTTGGGGACCTCGGTCTGGTTTTCTGTTAGGGATTTCTCCTTTTCAGAAGCCCTGTGTCATTGTTAGTTTTTAGATAATAAACACAAGACCTCGATTTACTTTTGATCTTATTTTATTGTTAAATCCCCACCAGACATCTGCTAACTAACATGGCACGCGTATGCAGAGTGAGTCACAGTTCAGGCAGTACATCTTCACTGCCTGACGTCCAACTTCAAACTGGGGACCGAACAGGTCCCACGTGACTTCACGTATTTTGGCGGGCTTCTGTAATTTTCCATTGAAGTACCCGGCCATGGTATGAAAAGGGTCATCCCCTCAGAATTACAGGGGATTGACAATAATCTTATGCAACCGCATAGATTATGTAACAAAATTGTTTACTTGGATATCTGTGTAGAATATGTGTTACTATTTGAGTCTCAAAATATTCCTATTTTTTAAGCGTGTTTTCCTTGAATATTCATTTCGCGTGCACACGTAAATATTAACCGTTACTTTTATTTTTATTACTATTATTTATTTCACAACTAGAAGTGGCTACCCAGCATCGTCTGGGTAGACGGGGATTTTTTTAAGTTAGTCTCGCAGATCCATTCTTATTGAATCATGAGATGGATCCTTGCATCATGAGATGGATCCCTACATAAAAAAGACCTTGCATTGATTGAGCCACACTGAAAATAAAAATTAATGTCTACTATTTAAAATATTAATTGTAGAAACATTCCATGCTGTTATCATTTAAATTCTATCTTTTTAATTATCTTCCCAAATATAAATCAAATCTTTATTATTTTTGTTCAAAAAGCAAGATCTGGTGATAGTAAATGTGTACCTATATCTACTTACTTATTTTATGGGAAGCGCGTGGTGTAATGGTTGAAGTCTTGGGAAATGGACTCGTCGCTCCGAGTTCAGATCCTGGACGTGGTAACTGCATTTCATTTAGCGCTAATACCCTTGGTAAAGGTTTGAATCCTACTCTCCCTCCAGCTATGAGTAAATAGTAGGACAGACTGGGCTCTTTAACCTTGGTTAGGCAACCGGTCTAGGAGAAGGAAACCTCTGAATTCAAACCTGATAAACTCCGCTTAAGAAATTGACCTTGTGTCACATCCTGCTCGTGCGGAGGGGTTGGTGTATGTGTATGTGTATATATATATATATATATATATATATACTTACGTTAAGTGTGTTTTTTTCGTAGTTTTCTTCGGACATACATACACACAACTGTCCTTTATATATGTATAGATCACAGGCCCATTTTCTTGGAGCAGCCCAGACTTTCCGTCTGAATTTCTTTACGGTGAATTTTTGACCTAAGCAACCATACAGGCCATGAAAGTAGAAACTATAGGAGAGAACTATTGGTAATTCTAGGTAGATTTGTATAAGTAAACCAAGTTTTGGATCATACTAAAAAATCTTTACTAATTGAGAGTCTTAAAATATTCGTGTTGTTTACGAAGCTTTCCTTAAAAGTTTATATCGTGCGCACACACAAATATCAACCATTACTTTTTATTATTATTAATAGCAAATACCAAGTATTTAATTCTTAACGTAATAAAATATTATATTAAATTAGATAAACTAATTAAACTAAATAAGAATGCAAATAAAAATATCTGAAACAGATAGGGGTATGATCGATATATTGGACAACTAAAACTTACTCTTCCACCACTCCCGTCCTTCATTGCAAAATTTTCCTGATATTTTCCTATTTGGTTAAATTAGGAAGTAAAGAATAAAATTACAGTTATTTCTTCTTGTTAATAGATTTCTTTTAAGATTTATCTCCGAGATCTTTGCTCATATTCATTAAGATAAAACCAAACGATTCGAAATCATTAATACTAAGCACATGTTTACTAAAATCAAATTTTTAATATCAATATGCAAATCAGCCTTCCGTTCACACTGTAAACCACTATTTTGTTGTACATATAAATACAATTGCATATTATTAGTATGTAGATCTGGCCAACGCCGGGGGTCCACTTGCTTCAGCCCTGGATCTTTACAAGTTAATAGCGTCGATCCCAGGGGGGAGGGCTATCCCCCTAGGCAATACCTGCCCCCTTGATTTAAAGGGGCAGGGCTGGGTTTATTGCCCAGCGCCTGAGGCGCCCCCTTGAGGGGAATGCCGACGGGATCGACGCAATTTTTGTTTCTTTCCCACCCATGAGCTTCGGCTTGTGGGTGGGCCCACGTTAAAATGAGGCCTTGTGCCCAGCCCATACAAGTGGGGTATGAGGCAAATACCTGTAGATATGGTCAACAGATTAATAATGTAAAACAATTTTATTATTAAGTGAGGTTTAATAAAAATAAACTCATGGAGAATGTGACGTAAATAACTAAGGGAATTGTGACTTGAGTCGAATATAGTTATCTTCTAACACGCTAAAGCGACAGTTCTTTCAGGCTGTGGTTGTGTCGGTGCTGTTATATGGCTGCACCACCTGGACCCTAACTAAACGTCTTGAGAATAAGCTAGATGGGAGCTGGACAAGAATGCTGCGAGCGGTGTTGAACAAGTCATGGAAACAGCACCCCACAAGGAAACAGCTATACGTCACCTGCCCCCCATCTCACAAACTATCCCAGTGAGACGGACAAGGCATGCAGGACACTACTGGAGAAGTAAGGGTGAACTCATAAAGCGACGTTCTCCTGTGGAAGCCAACACATGGTCATGCAAGTGTGGGCGCCAGCAAGACTACATTGAGCACCATGGTTTTTCGTGAAGATTGGCTGTTCACGCAGAGAGCTTCCAGGTGGGGTGCTGTTTCATGACTTGTTCAAACACCGCTCGCAGCATTCTTGTCAGCCCCATCTAGCTTTATTCTCAAGACGTTTGTTAGGGTCCAGGTGGTGCAGCCATATCACGCACCGACACAACCACAAGCCTGAAAGACTTGTCGGCTTTAGCGTGTTAGAAAAGATAACTATATTTCGACTCAGTCACAATTCCCTTAGTTATTTACGTCACATTCTCAATGATTATTTTTATTTAAACCTCACTTATAATAAAATTGTTTTTAAATTATTAATACTGTGACCATATCTACAGGTATTTGCCTCAATACCCCCTGTATGGCTGGGCACAAAGGCCTAATTTTCACGTGGGCCCACCCACAAGCCGAAGCTCATGGGTGGGAAAGAACAAAAAATTGCGTCTGATCCGTCAGCATTCCCCTCAAGGGCGCTCAAGGCGCTGGCAATAAACGCCAGCCCTGCCCCTTTAAATCAAGGGGGCAGGTATTGGCTAGGATAGCCCTCCCCCTGGGATCGACGCTATTAACTTGTAAAGAATCCAGGGCTGAACAAGTGACCCCGGCGTTGCCAATCTACATACTAATAATATGCAATTGTATAATTTTATGTACAAAAAATAGTGGTTTACAGTGTGACGGAAAGGCTTGATTTGCATATTGATATTAAAAATTTGATTTTAGGTAAACATGTGCTTAGTATTATGATTTCGAATCGTTTGGTTTTATCTAATTGAATATGAGCAAAGATCTCGGAGATAAATCTTAAAAGAATATTAACAGAAATCACTGTAATTTTATTCTTTACTTCCTAATTAACCAAAATAGGAAAATAATCAGGAAAATTTGCAATGAAGGCGGGAGTGGTGGAAGAGTAAGTTTAGTTGTCCAATAATATCGATCATACCCCTATCTGTTTCAGATATTTTTATTTGCATTCTTATTATGTTTTAATTAGTTTATCTAATTTATATAATATTTTATTACGTTAAGAATTAAATACTTGGTATTTGCTATGTAATAATAATAAAAAGTAATGTGATATTTGTGTGTGCGCACGAATATAACTTTTAAAGGAAAGCTTCGTAAACACACGAATATTTTAAGACTCTCATTAGTCAAAGATTTTTTTAGTATGATCCAAAAACTTGGTTTACTTATACAAATCTACTAAATTACCAATAGTTCTCTCCTATAGTTCTACTTTCATGGCCTGTATGGTTGCTTAGTCAAAAATTCACCGTAAAGAAATTCAGACGGAAAGTCTGGGCTGCTCCAAGGAAAATGGCCTGTGATCTATACCATATATAAAGGAAGTTGTGTGTATGTATGTCCGAAGAAAACTACGAAAAAACACACTTAACGTAAGTATTATATATACTATATATATACTATATACACATACACATACACCAACCCCTCCGCACGAGCAGGATGTGACACAAGTCAATTTCTTAAAGCGGAGTTTATCAGGTTTGAATCAGAGTTTCCTCTCCTCGACCGGTTGCTAAAACCAAGGTTAAAGAGCCCAGTCTGCCTACTATTTACTCATAGCTGGAGGGAGAGTAGATTCAACTTCCAAGGTATTAGCGCTATAATGAAATGCAGTTACCACTCCAGGATCTGAACTCGGAAGCGACGAAGGTCCATTTCCAAGCTTCAACCATTACACCACGCGCTCCCATAAAATTAGTAAGTAGATATAGGTACACATTTACTATCACCAGATCTGCTTTTGAACAAAAATAATAAAGATTTGATTATATTTGGGAAGATAATTAAAAAGATAGGAATTTAAATGATAACAGCATGGAATGTTTCTACATTAATATTTAAATAGTAGACATTAATTTTTTTTTTCAGTGTGGCCTCAATCAATGCAAGTCTTTTTTATGTATGGGATCCATCTCATGATCAAGGATCCATCTCATGATCATAAGAATGGATCTGCGCGAGACTAACTTAAAAAAATCCCGTCTACCCAGACGATGCTGTAGCCAACTTCTAGTTGTGAAATAAATAATCGTAAATAATAAGTAAGGTTAATCTTTACGTGTGCACGCGAAATGATATTCAAGGAAACACCTTAAAAAATAGGAATATTTTGAGACTCAAATAGCTAAACACATATTCTACACAAGATATCCAAGTAAACAATTTTGTTACATAAATTATGCGGTTGCATAAATTATTTGTCAATCCCCTGTCTTCTGACGGGGATGAACCCTTTTCATACCATGGCCGGTACTTCAATGGAAATTACAGAAGCCCGCCAAAATACGTGAAGTCACGTGGGACCTGTTCGGTCCCAGTTTGAAGTTGGAACGTCAGGCAGTGAAGATGTACTGCCTGAACTGTGAACTCACTCTGGCATACGCGTGCCATGTTAGTTAGCAGATGTCTGGTGGGGATTTAACAATAAAATAAGATCAAAAGTAATCGAGGTCTTGTGTTTATTATCTAAAAACTAACAATGACACCGGGCTTCTGAAAAAGGAGAAATCCCTAACAGAAACCAGACCGAGGTCCCCAAGTCAAAACCAGACGCAAGATCTTAGAAGATGCCAGACCAAGTCAAGATAGATTGTAGGGATCCTTTTGTTTGATTAGTGTGTGGTTGTGGGAGTTGATCCGAGTTATGGGTCCCCCCAATTTATAATGTATAAGGACTACGGAAATGAAGTTTCCATAGGTAACAAAAGAAGACAAAATGATAAAGGAAACAAACTTTATTATACATATACAATTAATATAGTTTCATTGTTCTTTCAGTGGTGTTGAAGTCTGATTGTGGTCTGTGCATAGTTGTGTGTGACAACTGTGACATGGTGTTTATATTAGTGTGATTGCTGTGTCAACATGATAGTAGTTTTGTCTGTGATTGGAACTTGGTGATTGAAAGTTGAAATTTTGTTGTTGTTGAGCGAGAGAGAGAGATTGAGAGAGAGAAGCGAAATGGGCGACCTGTGAGTCGTATTTGATGTTTTCGGATGTTCCCACTGTCGAGTTAGGAGCATCCGCTCCAAACTGTCGAGTCAGGAAGACGAAAAGCTCCTCACTCCGTGTCTCCTCCTTTTTCAGCTAAAGGGTCTTTTTATAATTCTCTTTTTGTCATTGTCTATTGTGATCATTAAGCTAAATATCCTCAAATATCAGGTGATTTGCAATGATGCAATATCGATGATTTGGTTTCTGTGGAATTCTGGTGATATAAATTTCGGATGAATTTAAACCATTGTTCTAATTGTTTCTAAAATATTTCTAAACTAATATTCATTCGATTCTCTTTTGTTTACCTAATTCTAAACTCATGACATCCATTGTCCAAACAGTTATTTAAGAAAACTTAATTTATTTAATTTGGTCAATTCCACATGCCGTAAAAATATAGGGTCGATCCCTATAGATATAGAAATACCAAAGACGATCAGAAGCAGAGCCGGTCAGAAGAAAATGCGACCAGATATAGAAGAAAGAAAGAGATATATAACATTATAATTATTTAGTGGCAGTGAAGAAGGTGCTATGCAACATTTAAGATCTTTCTGTAAAGGTACAGACGTAGAAAAGAGTATGTGAAAAAAAAAAATCAGCCTTTAATGGGGAGGTGTGAAGTTGAACCTAAAGAATAAATATAAAAAAATATAAATAGAAAAATTAACTATTTTTTTGTTGTTGAGGCTGTTTTTATTTGAAAGATTTCATCTTGATGACATTTCACTGAGCGTTCTGCGACCTTCATCAGATATGCATTTCTTTCCTGAGGCGGGAACCGTGCAACATCGTACCGAAATCGGAAGAAGTAGACAAACGAAGGAAAGAATTGAAGTGACGTGAATAATGACAGGAAAAGAGAAGCGACACATGAAAGAAGCCGGACCTGCTAAATGCAAAGAAAAATGGCGCCGTAGTGTCTAAGACGAGCGACCAAATCGATAGGAAGGAAAAGAAAGAAAGAAAAAAAAAGAAGAGAAAAAAAAGAACAAGAAAAGAAAAACAACACAAACAAACAACAACAAACTGGAAGATGAACGAATGGTTACAAAAAGAAACGAGGACACAAAGACGACGAAGAGAAAAGAAGAAAAAATAGTTGAATTATTTTTGGTGCATTTCTGCGGACCAATAAAAGCAAAAGTAAAAAAAAAGAAAAAGAATTCCAATTAAAGAAAAAAGAATACCGTGAGAAATATGACTAAATAATAACTTGCAAAGGTTTATAAATGATCAATAATGTTTATTACTGTCTCTAGTAAAAATTCACTGTGCCGAAAACAGCATGCTGCTCTTATTTAAATACACGCGTAATATCGAGGTGATTCTTGAAAAGAGAACAATTGACTCGGATCTAATCTGTACTTCAACTCTCTTTTATCATCTGTTTGTATTGATAAAAAAAAATATGCTTGCCATAAATAGCCGCTGTTGAAAATTCCTGTTTTTGTACGGTAATATATATATATATATATATATATATATATATATGAAGTAAACAAACAATGTGTTTGATATGGCTTTTTTTAGCCGACAATTTTTGGGAGAATATGTGCTTAATTGAAGTCCTACCTAATTTTGAAAATTAATTACTTAATAATTAATGAATTAGGCGGGCATACCTATTCAAATGTAGGCTGATTTTTTCTCGATTTGTTTAGCCTTACATTTGAATAGGTATGCCTGCCTAATTCATTGATTATTAATTAATTAATTTTCAAAATTAGGTACGACTTCAATTAAGCACATATCCCCCAAAAAAAAAAAAATATGTGTGTGTGTGTGTGTGTGTGTGTGTGTGTGTGTGTGTAAAGTTAAACCTAATGAGTCAGATATAAGTACTAACAGTTTAGCTTAGTAGCTCCATCAGACAAGAATCTTGCCCTGATGAGCTACTAAGCAAAACTTTTAGAACGTATATCTGACTCATTAGGTTTACCTTTATTATTTCTCTACATAGGTATTGAACACTTTTTAATTTTTAGCTTTAGATAATCCTAGCGGTTTATATATTATATATTATATTATATATATATATATATATGTGTTATAACTTTTTTCAGTTGGTACGACCCTATTGGGTCTTTCCTTATTTTCATTTTCCCCAGATGAAGTTTGGTAGTATATTTTTACTATCAAAATATTTCCGGTTTTTTCTTACCGCAAGGGTTTACTAATAAGTTGGTATATTAAATATTATCTCTCTCTTCTCTCTCTCTCTCTCTCTCTATATATATAATATATATATATATATATATATCATATATATACCTAGCAGGACCTGTAGATATACCACAGTATGATAATTAGTTATTTCAACGTTTGATAAGTTTACTTTAAGAGCTATTGCAAAAAAGGAGATATTTCCCACTCCTCACTTTCTATCTTTTTTATCATATTCTTCTGTGTAGCATTTCTTTTCTTCCATTTTCTTTCGTTATAATAAAAACGAATAATCCATTATTTAGCTCATAAGAAATAAGAATTCGGCATATAAGCGACACTAGATAATCAGTATTTACACTTTTTGCATTTAATCTTTAACGATTTGGAATGCCTCATTTTTAGCCAGAGTGTGCTGCAAGATGATAACGGTCGATAGATTAAGGAACACGTAATATATATATATATTATATAGAGAGAGAGAGAGAATTTACAAAATTTACTTTTATCTACCCATTTTTCTAATTCAATGCATAAAAAACACCCATCATCTTTTATTCACATAAACCCTTGTTTCTTTTTAAATTTCACAGTCCTGAAGAAGGTTTTCATTGTAAACCGAAATGTTCGAACAACGACTATAAATTTCCATCCATTCATAACCCCGTGTGTGTTTCTACATTTTCTCCTCATACTGTTGGATTAATTTCATCATCTTACTTCCATATATATATATATATATATAATATATATATATATATATTGACGGTGGAGAATTTTTTTTTTTTTTAGTTTTGACGAGAGGGAGAAAAATATATTTTATGTGCAAAATAATGATTTCAACGAGTATTATTCAAGGTTATAATGGGTTTAAAGTAGCAGTAAATAACCCTGAGTAAAACACAAAGAGGCCTCAATGGTGTCGCAAACTGTGTATTGAAAAAAAAAAGTCAATTTTTTTAGCTAAATCTACAAAGAAGAATATACCGGGTGTCCCATAATGATGTGACACAAATCCAAATATTTGCATTAAAATGTGTTCTGTCTTATGGGACACCCTGGTATATTCAGATCGTTATCTGTGCGGACTGAGAGTTTATAAGCCCCGCTCCCCTAATAGATTTCTCGTAATGGAACTTCAAAAGATGACACTGTTATTGTATTCCAGTTCGTAACCTTTTCTTTAGAAAGGGTGTTCACCTGACCTTAATAGATTTCTTTCTGTGAAGAAACAAAATCTTTTCGAAAGATAATATAGTTAGTTTTGCTTTTGCTTTTTATTTTATTCTTTTTTTTTTCGCCCTGTCGGCTGGGGCGTTAGAATGCACCGACTGCACCTCTGCAGATGGGTAAGACTCCCCCCAATGGGGCCACCTGTTGGCCGTGGTTGACGACCCGTGATGCTTAAGGATAGAGCCCAGGTGGATGAGCATTCATGACATGCAATACTCCACTTTGGCTCTATCTTGGGCTAGACGGGCGGTCGAGAGGCCCACTCCGATCAAATAGGCTGGTCACGTCAAGCCCTAGCATCTATATGATTTTCCCAACCCCATTGCCCTTATGGCAAGCCCCAAACCCTTTTTATCATATGGGTGCTAGAAGGCGGTGGCTGCGGGTCTACATGTCCTGGGAATGACGTTAAACTCTATCTGATGGTGAGGTTCCAGTTTTGGAGTTTGGGGAATGTGGAGCACCCCTTCATCACCATTGCTCCCTGTCCACTCTGACCCGAGTGGTAGTACCAGTTAGGGTCCCATCTATGGTTAAAATAGAAAATTGTATTTATAAAAAAATTTGTATTATCCATTAAGAATTGATTTATTTTCAAAACTTTATCGGCATTAAATGACCCACTGAGGTTGATATGCCATAAAACAAAACAAACAAACAAAATCTTCTTTTTTTACCTGGGGATGATGACAATGAGGAGCCTTACATCAGATGCTGTTTTGTTCCGAACCAGGACACTAATTTTATTTTTTTCAAAATTAGAATTTAACTCTTGAAAAAGTTACGGGGTCTACGACACCATTGAGGCCGTTTTAAAATACAATCCTTTGAGTTATTGGGAATTAATATAGATTTGACAAGCAAACAGACAGAAAATATTTTTATTCACGAAGAAATATTTAATATATATTTTAACAATATAATGGACTTAAACTAGCAGTAAAAAAAAGAGTAAAGCACAAAGAGGCCTCAATAGTGTCTTAAATGGTGAATGAAAAAAAATCAAATGATTACATTATTCTTAAAATTTAAGAAAAAAATATAATATTTACCCAGATCATTATATGGGGAAGACTGAGAAGAAATAAAACACCCTACGATCCCTTGATAGATTTCTGATAGTGTGAACTTCAAAACGAAGACAATGTTATTGTTTCTCTGGTTCGTAACCTTTTTTCTTTACAAAGCTGTTCACCTGATCTCGATAGATCCTTCTTTCTATAATAAAAAAAAAGAAGATAGAATATATCATCAAAGTTATCATATATTTTTCGCTTTTTTTTTTTTTTACTTTAGCTACAAGTCAATTTTCTTTTACATAAATATTTCAAAGGACAGCCGCCTCCAAAACAGAATCAAACAAACAAAAAGAAAAAAAAAAACAAAAAAAATCTGCTGAATCATAACGAAAGAGAATTGTATCTTTTTTCACAAATAGAAGAAAGCTTTGACTAAATTATGATGAAGAGGCATTTGAATAATGAGATGCCTTTCTTTTAGGTATGACCAAAATTTACGTGTTTTTAACCTCCCATGAATAAAATCCAACAAAACTCAAAAAAAAAAAAATAGATGAATAAAACTTTTCTGTATTATAAGCGAAAGAATTTCTTTAAAAAGAACTTACATGTAAAAGAACTTACATGTAAAAAAAAAAACTTACATAAAAAAACTTACATGTAATATCATTTGTTGTACTGTCTTAAGAGAATTTTTATAAATAAAATCTATATCTGTCAAAATGGCACATTTCTACCGTTTTTTCTCTCTTGGAGATATGCTCTTTTAATGTGTTTATTTCATTGTAATAATTAAGATATCATAGAAATGTTCATTTATATGTAAATTTTTTTTTGAAAAGGGGATAGACTCCCTCGTTGATTGGCTGATACCACATTAATGCCGCCCCGACGACTTGCAGTAGGCCCTAGCTCAGTCGCGTAAGAGCATTCGGCTAGAAACCACTAGGTTCCTAGTTCGATACCGTCCACGCCAACTCAGCGTATGAGTAGCATAGGGATCTGTGCGGTAAAGTAAGGAGCTGATGGTAGGTGTGGCGCTCCACCTGAGAACGCCAAAAACATCTCTTGGTCTAGCGCTATTGAAAAGGGGATAGACTCCTCGCTGACTGGCTGATAGCGACTTTAGGCCGCCCGACGAACTTTACTTTTACTTATATGTAAATATAGAGTGTGTTCTTGAGAGGGAAAAATAAAATAAGAGACTATTTAAAATTTTAATTCTTTTTTTTAATAAAAGTTTAAAGAAAGGCATAAATGCTGTCATTCCATAATTTTTCCAATGCCTATTACTTTATATATTTTAGATAATTTTTGAATTAAAAGAAACAACTAGGGCGAGTCAATAGTTTTGAAATATTTTGGTACCTGCTAATTTGTGATGCGTTTATCATTTGACCGTAGCAGTTCAAGTGTTGCATACCTCTTTCTTTACTTCTTTCTTACTTCTATTCTTCTTCTGGTGTCTTTGACATCTTAAGTTCTTTTAGCGTCTCTTCTTCGTCTTGGTAGTCGGTCGCACTTAACTCATTTCTTCTTCTAGATCAGTCTTGTTACCAAACATTCATAATCACAAAACCGTGTTCTTTTCTAAGCTTTATTCCTTAACTATACATTTCATGTAACTAATATCTGACTAACATAGTGCACGTTATGCAGTGAGTTCCAGTTAAGGCAGTACATCTTCTCTGTCTGCGTCTAAACTGAAACTGAGACCCAACCAGGCCCCAACGTGACTTCATGTATTTCGCGGCTTTCTGTACTATTCCATGAAAGTCCCGCCCGTGATATGAAAGGGTCATCCTTTAGAAATACAGGGATTGACAATAATCTTATGCAAACGCGCATAGATTATGTAACACAAGCTGTGGTAGTACCCGTTGTGATTAGTAACAACATGTTGTTTTTGCTGATACGTTGTACATAGTTCATTCCGTTGTGAATTGAAAGAAGCACAGACAAAATGGGAAACCCAGTCTAATTCCGGCCTTATGCTTTATGAATCCAACCAGAGCATAAAAGAAGCAAAAAGAAAGAAAAGGAAAGGCTATCCTCAGTAGTGTTACATAATTATTAGATACCTAAATTTATGGCAATAGTATAGAAATCAAAATGGCCGTTATAAGCTACAGCCCACGGCCTTGAAGGATGATGACGCGCTTGACCTCACTCTCACCTTGCCTTCCGGGGATAAATCGTGAGAACCGGAAGGCATAGAAGACATTGTCTTCCGGTTTAAGGATAGTAAGTAGAGAGTCACTTAGCAAGTAGGAGCCGAGCTCGTAGGATGTGCGCAGATGTCTGGTTTGGGGATTTACAAATAAAGTAACATCAAAGTAAATTCGAAGTCTGTGTTTATACCTAAAACTAACAATGATACAGGGCTTCGGATAAGAGAAATCCCTAACAGAAACAGACCCGAAGTCCCAAAAGTCCAACCTTAGAAGAGACCAGACCAAGATGTTAGAAGATAGAACCAAAGCCGGCCAAAGAAAGTACGACCAGAAGTAGAAAAGGATATACAACAGTAGAAGATCAGTAGTGGTACTATTTAACCCTAACTGTGAGGATGAGAGGGTTCACACTTCAACGTAATAGTCCCAAAGTGAATGTAATTAGGGGACTTGCAGAAGACAGAAAAAACTGTGTAGCATGGAGATGAAGGTGATACCAATTATAGCTGGTTGCTGCTGAACAATTCCCGAGGATTCGGAAAAAAGACAGGAAGAATTGGAAATCAAAGAAAATATCGAGACGGCCAGACCGCGTCATTGTTTAGATTGGCTAGAATACTTGCTAGGAATAATAATAAGAAGAAGAAGAGGAAGAGGAAGAAGAAGAGGAAGAAGAATCTGTTTTTGAGAATGAAATGAATAACATTTTCTGGGATCGTTCGAAATAAAGACGGATCACCTAAATCCCGCCAGGAGACCAGACTAGTGATTATTAAAAAAAAGCGAACGTGGGTCACTAGTGAACTTTTGCGGTTGAGGCAGATCACAGGGTGAAGCTGAAGGAAAATGAAAACATGGATAAATACCCGGACCTTGCCAGAGAAATTGAAAAAAAGCTGTGGAATATGAGAGAGTAAAGGATACCAATTGTAGTCGTGCACTTGGTACGGTCCAATAACTTGGAACCAAGATCCTGGAGGGTCTGAAAATCAGAGGAAGATTGAGACCACCAGACTTACTGCACTGCTCAATTGGCTAGAATACCCAGAAGAATCCCTTAGAGACCTGAGGAAACTTGTTGTATCGACTCCAGGGAAATACATCGCTAAGCCTGGTGGAAAAACCATAATAATAATAATCTTATTATATGGAGATTGTGTGTTTTTTTCTGCTGTACCGAAACATATTACTACTCGAGTTACAAAATTCCCTTGGTTTATTGACATAACATTCTCAATGATTTTATTTTTATTTTAACCTCATTATTAATAAAATATGTTTTCATATTAATACTGTTAACCAATATCTACATACAAAAAGCAGTGCTAATTATATTCCATATGTTACAACAAAGTAGGCAGTTAGCAGTGTGAATAGGAAGGCTTAATTGCATATTTGATATTAAAAATGGGTTTGGGAAATTTTAATAAATATGTGCTTAGTATTATTGATTTCTTAACCGTTTGGTTTTATTTTAAATGAATATAAGCAAACAATCTGCTCAATGAATGTTAAATGCAATCTATTAACATGAAAAAATAATGTCATCTTTATTCTTTATCTTCCTCTTTTAACTACATACTTTAAATTAGAAAAAATAACAAGGAAGGCGAGAGTGATGGAAGAGTACGTTTTCAGTTGTTCTATTTTATCTATTACCCCCTCTGTTTTCAAATCTTTTCAATCTGCAATTCTATTTAAGTTTCATTAGCCTTTCTAAATTTAATACGAATTTTTATTACAATTAAAACATAAATACTTGCGCACGCGGAAGGTGGCAATATTGCTAGTATAGATAAGCGGAAGAACAACAATACACAACATTACACTGCAGCAACAACAAAATGATATTACCATAGAAACATGTGCTAATAAACAAGACTGATAAACACGTACACAAGAATGTAAAAATGAACGTAAAAAATTCCAAAATCTCCATAAGAAATTCTTAACCGGTCCATCATCAATATGTGGTTCTCAACCGGGGGGTGCATATGGCGCCCCAGGGACCCCTAAAAAGTGTTTGGTCTAGGCAAGTATCATGTTATGCCGTGATGAGTGATGGAATCAATCTATAAATATTTAAACAATCAGCAATGGGCTAAAGTAATTTTCAGAGCGAAGGAGATGTTTGCATTTATTCTAACTAGAATTCTCACCATTTTCTTTTTACTCTGGACCCATGTGGCGTCTTCCATTGCTCAGTCGGTAGTGCACTTGACTAGAAATTGAAGGTTGCTGGTTCGATACCGCACCTCGCCCAACATCGCGTATGAGCAGCACGGATCTGTGTGGTAAACTGTGAGAGCCTATGGTAGGTGTGGCGCTTCACCCCAACGGCTAAAAGATTTGGTCAGCGCAAGTGAAAAGGGGATAGGCTCCTTGCTGTCAGGCTGATACGATTTTAGAGGCACCAAAAGACAAAAAAAATTGTATTTTTATAAATTAGATATTTTATACTTGCCTGAACCCAATAAATTTATATGGTCTCTGGGGAGGGGGTCATATGCCCCGCGTTGAGAATCAAAATGTCTCACCATAACGTGGACCTGCTTTAGCGGACATGCCCCATTGAGCACCGTCTCCATCAGATTAATGGTGACGCCTGCTCGTGCTGAGCAACAGCAGATTTGTCAGCAATCTGATTGCCAGATTTTTCAAATCTGTTTTAAAGCTAATGTGTGATGTTTTTCTTTTTTTACTTTTTTTCTCTTTTATGGGGGGGGGGCGAGAGAGAGGTCTTTGTTAAATAAGAACCAAAAATAAAAAAAGAAGAAATATTGAAAAAAAATAAAAAAATATTAGGACACTTAAAATTTTTCTACGCTTTACCGATTATTAAGTAAGGTTTCTTCGACATTTTTTTTATCAGAAGTTTGTTTGTATTGGATATCGTCTGAGAAGAAATTTGTCTATCGGGTAATGAGACTGGCGGCGTGCTTCAAAGAGAGAGAGAGAGAGAGAGAGAGGATATGTTCCTCGTAACGACACTTCGCTGAAAGGGATTCCGACGTAAAAATAACAAAAGACACAATAGAAAAAATGATAGGGTACCGAGTAAGGCATGAGTAGGCGACTGGACAGAAACAGAATTCCTTGAAAGTCGATAGATAAATGAAACACATTAAATTTAATTCATATACAACATAGACATATATGTTGTGTTTTGTATATATATATATATTTATATATATAGTAAATATAGAATATAGATATATCTACTGTTGAACATAAAAGACAGTATTAAGATGTTTAGCCTTTTTATTCGTTTTTATTGTTGGCGACGAATGTCACAATTGTGCTTGAAGACAGTTTAAAAGCTCCCAAATTTGTGTACATTTGTAATAACGGCTCCATCATCTGATATTGAGCACTCTCCTATTATATCTAAAAAAAAAACATCGTCCACACACCAAGTGAGCTAGCGATAACCATATATTGCTATAAATTAAATATCTATCTATCTATCTCTCCTCTCTCTTCTCTCTCTCTCTCTCTATATATATATATTATATATTATATATATATATTATATATATATATATACATACATGTGTGTGTGTATAAGTATCTATATGAAGCAAGGCTGAAACACATAAAGGGAGTCCTCCTTGTATACACTACATATGTTATTCACGGTATGTAAGTCCAACTCATGTTCACACATAATGAAAATAACTCAGCGGGATACTTGATGCGCGTAGAGGAACCTACATTAGGGAGGTTGGGAAGAGTCATTGATATCCGTGCTGCCAGCGTGATTTTTCTTCAGTTGCTCACCTTTCTCAACCCAGTCGTGCCCTAGATTTGTATTTCGTTGTGCTAGTTGTACATTTATTTAGTATTAGTTTACAGTCTCATTTTCTATCATCACACAGTCTAATTTACTGTTTGTTGCGTCTTATGCAATTTTTGCTTGATATAATTTGTTCATTATTATTATTATTATTCTCCCTTTTGAGTTTTCACATCAGCATTTGGGCGCTGATGGTCTTTCACTGGAGTCTGAGTTGAGACAAGTCTCCTCAGGTCTCCAGGACTCTTCTGAGTATTCTGGCAGATTGCAGCAGTGCAGTGTTCTGAGTGGTTTCAATCTTCCTCTGATTTCCAATTTTCCAAACCCTTTTCAATCGTTTTGGGACTGTTCAAGTGCAGCATGCATTTTTTAAGAGGTGGCATTTTTTATTGGTTATAAATATGATAAAACCTTTATAATAAGAGACCAGAGCTGATGTTAGGACCTCTTTTTAACAATGAAAATATGATGAAAAAACATTAAGAAGTATCTTTATACCAAATCATCTGTGGTTTTTGTAAAAAGTCCTTCCTCAACTAATCAACATATAAACCTATTTCTAGTTATTATTTTTAATACTGGTATTAAGTACATTACTCGCTACTTTATATTATATATATATATATATATATATATAATGCACACATTTTAGGGGTGCATCTTTTAACTTGGTAAGTGAATCAGAGTTGATCCTCTCTGATAGGGTCACCTGGTGAGGGGAGTATGATGTTTGCAAGACCGAAACTTCTCAGTGACCCATGCATACTACATCACTGACAGACATACGTGCCCAAATGTAAGGCAGCATATATTTAAAATAATAATAATAATAATAATAATAAGATAGAGCTTATGTTAGGGA
>CM042147.1:276697-284197 GCA_023376005.1 Doryteuthis pealeii
CTCAAGGGAAAAGAACAGAAACAAAGAAAGCAACCAGAAAGAACAGAAGAAAAAAGAAAAAAAAAAAAGAAAAAAAAAAGGAAAAGAAAAAAGAAGAAAGAGACCAGACCAAGATGTTAGAAGATAGAACCCAAAGCGCCAGAAGCAAATACGACCAAGAAGTAAGAAAAAGATATACAACAGTAGAAGATCAAAAGGGTACATTAACCCCATAACTTAGATGAGACCACACTTCAACTAATTTTAACTAGACCAAAGTGAATTAATTAGGGACTTGCAGAGAACAGAAAAAAACTGTGTAGCATGAGATGAAGTGATACCAATTATACTGTTTTTACTCTGGAAACAATCCCGAGGATCGGAAAAAAGACGGAGAATTGGAACATCAAAAAAATATCGAGACGCCCAGACCGCGTCATTGTTAGATGCTAGAATACTTGCTAGGAATAATAATAAGAAGAAGAGAAGAGCAAATGAAGAAGAAGAGGAAGAAGAATCTGTTTTGAGAATAAGATGAATAACATTTTCTGGGACTTCGAAATAAAGACGGATCACCTAATCCCCGCCCAGGAAGACCAGACCTAGTGTATTATTAAAAAAAACAAACGTGTCAAACTATGAACTTTCGGTTGGAGCAAATCACAGGGTGAAGCTGAAGGAAAATGAAAACATGATAAATACCCGACCTTCCAGAAGAATTGAAAAGCTGTGGAATATCAGAGAGGAAAGTGAACCAATTTAGCGGTGCACTTGTACGGTCCCAATAAACTTGGAAAAAAAAAGATCCTGGAGGGTCTGAAAATCAGAGGAAGAATTGAGACATCCAGACTTACTCACTGCTGCAATTGGTAGAATTACCCAGAAGAATCCTAGAACCTGAGGAACTGCACTCAGACTCCAGGAAATACCATCGCAACGCTGGTGTGAAAAACCCAAATAATAATAATCTTATTATAAATGGAGATTGTAAAGTTTTCTTGTCTGTAAACCAAAACTTATATTACTACTCGATACATTCCCTTGTTATTGAACATCACATTCTCAATGATTTTATTTTATTTTAACCTCAATTATAATCTAAATGTTTTACATTATTAAATACTGTTAACCATATCTACATACGACAAAACAGGCAATTATATCATAGTTACAACAAAGTAGCATTTACAGTGTGAATAGAGGCCTAATTTGCATATTGAGTATTAAAAATTGATTTTAAAAATAGTGCTTAGTATATTGATTTCATAACCGTTGTTTATATTTTAATGAATATAAGCAGACAATCTCTTCAATGAATCTAAATGAAAGCTATTAACATGAAAAAATAACTGTCATTTTATTCTTACTTCCTCTTTTTAACTAAACTAAATTTGAAAAATTAACAAGAAAGCAGAGTGATGGAAGAGATACGTTCAGTTGTTCTATTTATCTATTATCACCCCCTCTGTTCAAATCTTTCATCGCATCTTATTATCATTAGCCTTTCTAATAATACGATATTTTATTACATAAACACTAAATACTTTGCACCCGAAGGTGCATATAATTGCTAGTAAATAAGCGGAAGAACAACATACACAACATTAACTGCAGCAACAACAACAATGATAATTACCATAAAACATGTGCTAAATAAACAAGACGAATAAACCACTAACACAAAAATGTAAAAATGAGACGTAAAAATTCCCAAAAATCTCTGCGCATAAGAAATTCTTAACCGGTATCATCAAATATGGTTCTCAACGGGGGTGGCATATGGCCCCCAGACCCCTTAAAAGTGTTTGGTCCTAGAAGTACATGTTATGCCGTTATGAGTGATGGAATCAAACTAAATATTTAAAAATCAGCAATGGGCTAAAAAGTTAATTCAAGAGCGAAGGAGATGCAATTTTTCTAAACTGGATCTTCAAACCATTTTCTTTTTACTTTGGACCCATGTGGCCGTCCTTTCCATTGCTCGAGTCGGTGTGCCACTGACTAATGGAAGGGTGCTGGTTACGAATACCGACCCTCGCCAACTCAGCGTAGAGCAGCACAGATCTGTGTGTAAATGTGAGCATATGGTAGGTTGTGGCGCTCCACCCCAGACGCTAAAAACTTCCGTTAGCGCAAAGTGACTTGCTTTTTTTTTTTTTTTTTCCCCCCAGGGCTGAATTTTAACCGGATTTTAGCCACCACAATGACAAAAAATTTATTTTATAATTAGATATTTTATACTGCTAACCAATAAATTATATGTCTCTGGAGGGGTCATATGCCCCGCGTGAGAATCACTGATTCACCCATAAAGTGACCGCCTTTACGACATGCCCCCATTAAAGCACCGTCTCGCATCAGATAATGGACCCTGCTCAGTGCCTGAGCAACAGCAGATTTGCAGCAATCTGATGCCTAGATTTTCAAACTCTGTTTAAAGACATAATGGTGTGATTTTTTCTTTTTTCCTTTTTTCCTTCTTTTTATGGGGGCGAGAGAGAGAGTCTTTTGTAAAATAAACCAAAAAAATAAAAAAAAAAAGAAATATTGAAAAAAATAAAAAATATTAGGACCACTTAAATTTGTTTACGCTTTTACCGATATTAAGTAGTCTTCGACATTTTTTTTATCAGAATTTGTTTGATTGGATATCGTCTGAGAAGAAATTGTCATCGGTAATGAGACTGCGCGTGCTTCAAGAGAGAGATAGAGAGAGAGAGAATATTTCTTCATAAACGACACTCCTGAAAGGATCCGACGTAAAAAAATAACAAAAATGACACAATAGAAAAAATATAGACCGAGTAGCTATGAGGAGGCGACTGGACAGAAACAGAATTCACTTGAAGCGTATAGATAAAATGAAACAATTAAATGATTAATTCATAACCATACATAGACATATATGTGTGTTTTGAATATATATATATATATATATATATATAAATATAGATATATAATATATCTACTGTTTGAAAATTAAAAGACAGTATTAAGATGTTTAGCTTTTATTCGTTTTTTTATGTTGGCGAACGAATGTCACAATTTTGCTTGAAGACAGTTTAAAAGCTCCCCAATTTGTGTACATATTGTAATAACGCTCCATCACTGATATGTGAGCACTCTCCTATTATTATCTAAAAAAAACATCGTCCAGCACACCAAGTGAGCTAGCGATAACCATATATTGCTATAATTAAATATCTATCTATCTATCTCCTCTCTCTCTCTCTCTCTCTTCTTCTTATATATATAATAAATATATAAATATATATATATATATATTATATACATACATGTGTGTGTGTATAAGATATCTATAATGAAGCAAGGCTAACACATAAGGACGTCCTCCTGATATACACCTAACAATGTACACGCGTATGTAAGCCAACCAGCCACAACAATATGAAAATCAACTCACGAGGATACTTGATGCCGCCGTAGAGACCTACATTAGGAGGGTTGGAAGAGTCATTGATATCCGTGCGCCAGCGTGATTTTTCTCAGGTTGCTCACCTTCTCAACCCAGTCGTGCCTAGATTGATTTCTTGTGCTAGTTTGCTACATTTATTTAGTAATTAGTTTACAGTCTCATTTTCTATTCATCAACACAGTCTATATTTACTGTTTGTTGCGTCTTATCAATTTTGCTTGATATAATTTGTTCATTATTATTATTATTATACTCCTTTTGAGTTTTCACATCAGCATTAGCTGATGTCTTCACTGGAGTCTGAGTGAAGCAATCTCCTCAGGTCTCCAGGACCCTCTTCTGAGTATGCTGGCAAGAGGTGCAGCAGGCAGTTTCTGAGTGGTTTCAATCCTTCCTCTGATTTCAAATTTTCCAAACCCTTTTCCAATCGTTTTGGACTGTTCCAAGTGCACCAAATACAATGGTATCACTTTCACTTTCATGTCCATAACTTTTCAGTTCTCTGGCAAGATCCAGATATTGTCCATTTTTCATTTTCCTTTAACTTCACCCTGTGATCTGCTGGCACTGCAAAATCCACCAGTTGACAAGTTCTTTCTTTTTTGTTTATCAACACTAGGTCTGTCTTCTTGCTGGGATAAGGTGATCCGTTTTATTCAAAGTCCAGAGATATTTATGCGTTTCGTTCTCAAGAACAGATTCTGGTTTACATATACCATTTTGTTGTGCGGTCAAAATTTAATTTTTTGCAGAAATTCCCAGTGGATCACCTTCCCAACCAGTCGTGTCTATTGTATTCTTCTTTGTGCTAGTTTGCTACATTCGCAGATATATGGTTACAGTCTCATCTCTATTACCACAAAGTCTACATTATTATCTTTTGTTATATAGGATTACTTTTATATCTTAATATTAATGTAATAATGACTCGTACGCTGCTGGAATGATATATATCCTGTTTATTCTCGCCTCGTTTGTATCTATTATTTAAAGTTTCAACGAGAACAACATTATATTATACACAATATGGCGCTTTTTACGTAGGCTGAATTGGTTAAACAATTAATTTCTTTATAAAAGAAGTTAAATTATCTTCATTCTACATTTCAAAACGATACCCAGGGCTGTTACGTTATTTCATTATACAACACACACAAACACACACATATATATATAGATATATATACATATAATATAATATATATATATAAATATATATAATATAATATGTATATGTATGTATATATATATATATATATATATATATATATATATATATTACTGTGTGACTGAATTTTAAAATTGCATTTAAAAGAGGATTCATATTAGGAAAATAAACTTTTATTCGCCTACACGACTTTTACCGAAAACTTCGGAAGAAAAACCAACTAAGAGACTGCATAAAAGTAGAACAATATATAATATATATATATATATATATAATATATAATATATATATATTGCAAAGCATTATATACACTTAACTATTATGTCGTTAGTATAGGTTTTCATACGCCTCTCGAGACAAAAGCTAATATATATATATATATATATAAATATATATATACGTGGGTGTGGCTGTCGTTTGTGTGTGTATATATTATATATATATATATTTGAGGTAGACTTTTGTATCTGTATGCGTTTTTCGGAAGTACATATATCCGTTTTGAGCATTAGTGTGAATCTAAAGTTCATTATTATAACAATGTTGTTATCATAATATATTCATCTTGGAATAAATATCAGAAAACTCAGTTGTTTTTTGTTTTTTTTGTTTTATTTTTTAGTTCCAGTATTTAGTAGTAGTGGTGAATTTCCGGATCATTATGCTCTCCCTTAATCAATAGTAGTAATTTTCTGGCTGGTTGCTGCTCTTCTGAAGATGAGGAGGCGCTGGGTGTTGATTGTGGTTGGTTGGTGGTTGGTGATTAATGATTGTACTGTGTGTTAGTAATCTGATAGGGTCATTGGTTGGTGTATGGGGTATCCTGGAAATAAGTGTAAGCTTTTAGTGTGCCTGTATCTGTGTTTAGTCCTTTTCTGTGCGTGTCTAGTCTAATGATCCATCTTAATTCAGCTTAGTTTCCTAGCTGGAGTGGAGCCAGATGCCAGCGTATCAAATATCCTATAATTTTAAACGAATTCTAATAACCTGTGGTGATTTTGTTGAATGCCGTTAGGGTCATGCACTTTTTAACGGGCCATTGTATGAGCTTCGGCTGTGCGTGGTCCTCACAAAAAAAAAGACTATGTTAATCCGCCAGGCAAGAGGTCAAGGAAATATCTGCTGGTCTCTGTGAAATGAATACAAAAAAGCCGTACTTAAACCTATTACTATAATTAACTAACAATCACTAGAGTCAACTATCATATAATCACTACCAATATAATACTATAATTCAACTATCAATAAAAATCAACTATCACTATTATCAACTTTCAAACTATGTTACTGTGTATACTCTTCTTTTTACTTCTATTCTTCATCTTTTCATCTTTGGTATCTTACGTTCTTCTGCTAGCGTCTCTTCTAACGTCTCTTCTAGCGTCTGGACTTCGTCTTGTGGTCGGTCGCACTTAATTCATTTCTTCTTCTAGATCAGTCTTGTTACCAAGACATTCATCAACCACAAAACCATGTTATTTCGTAAGCTTTTATTACTTAACTAAACATTTCATGTACTAAACATAGCGCGCGTATGCAGTGAGTCCCAGCTAAACAGACATATCTTATCTGCCTACGTCCAAGCTGAAACTGAGAGCCAACCAGGTCCCACGTGACTTCACGTATTTCGCGGCTTTCTGTAATATTCCATGGAAAGTCCCGCCCGTGATATGAAAAGGTCATTCCTTCAGAAATAATCTATGCATAGATTATGTAACAATCCCCCCCCCCCAAAAAAAAACAACCAGAAAAAAATCAACTGAGCCTATTTTGTAATGATCACCTCAGTTGATGTTTCTGTTTTTTTGTTTTTTTGTTTTTTTTAGTTTTCTGATATTTATTCCAAGATGAATATGTTATGATAACTACATTGTTATAATATAGCACTTTAAGGCTTCACACGAATGCTCAAACCGGATATATATACTTCCGAAAAACGGATACAGATACAAAAATATACCTCAAATGTATATATATTTTTTTTCTGGTTGTTTTTTTAATCCTAATTAGTGATCACTGGCCATACATTAACATCAATCAACTGTAATAAGTAATTGAGAGTTACTTCCCCTGTTTTATTATTACCTCCACCTTGTGTAAATCTTTGGCGTTTCTGAAAGTATATAAACTCCCAATAAAACTGCAACAGTATTTTAAGTAGAATAAAGCTTTCTCAAGCCTAACCGTGTCTGTTCATTTATTATCACACCAACATTACGTCTTTTGTTCTGTGTGTCATTATTTATATTGTGTAATGTGTGAAAATAAACCATTGTCTTTTTGTATTTTTCTATTAATTTCACGAAGCCCACCCAAATATTCTATCCACACAATATTTATCCACACAATACCTCTATTTCTTCCTGTCTTTTTTCATTTTTGTTTTTTTTGTTTTTTTGCTGTTAGGAGTAAATTGTGTCCTCTTCTATTAGATCAGTCCATCGCTTTGATAGTCGTCTCCTGAATCTTGGTAAAGTTGTACTTATAGAAATGTTTGATATAAGACGGCGTTGTTTTTGTGTATCACGTGACCAAGCCGCTTTGATATTTTCTGCTTGATAATGTCAGTGATTTTTATTGGGTATTCAATGTTTCGTTTATTCTCTAAGAAACTCCCACCATAGACCTGGCAATCACTCAGATATCTGCGTCTTCTTCTTTCGAAATAATATATAAGAATATCTATGACTATTGTGAATAATATGAATGCCATTTCTCTTGCTTAGCCTTTTCCCCTGATATCTTTGTCAAATTCTTCCCATTCTTGCATCGGTTCTCTGCTCTTTTTTTTCATCGGGGCTGGAGATGCTCTTTAGGTGAGAGTTTCTGCTTATCGGGACTGATGCCTCTCCCTGACCGGGTTTTGCTCTCTCTTTCTCTCTCTCTCTCTCATCTCACTTTCTCTATCAACACACAC
>CM042147.1:286697-346532 GCA_023376005.1 Doryteuthis pealeii
TAATTGGTAAAGAAAAAGCTTAAAAATCGGTCATTTTGCGGCTACAAATCTATTTCTGCTCACATGTATACACATATACTTGTAGGTGGAAATAGATCTATAACCACAAAATGACCGATTTTAAACCTTATATACTATTCTATGAATAGTTTATTTCGTTTTTTATATTACCTATGAAGAACTGTGAACATTTCCATAAATCGATTGGTATTTAATTATTCAATCAAAATCAAAAATAATTTGTGTTTTTCCTTGTTATAAACGTATTAAAGTACTTTCAATATACGCTCCCACATTTGAGGCGCTGGTGGTTGTCGTCAGTGATGTTATCTGCATTGTTCGTTGGGAAGTTTCGGGTCTTCCAACATCAGAGAATTTAATGCTCAATAATAACTCTTTCTGGGTTATAAAGCCTCATGTACATACTAAAAGAAAGACACAACTCCTTTATATAAGAGATAGAAATGCTCTCATCTACACCATATGTATCATGCACCTATTATGAGTACCAAGTAGGAGAAGAGCTGATAATGTTGTCAAATTTCGTCGAAATGTTTGTTGTTTTGTTTTACGGCATATCAACCTCGGTGGTCATTTAATGCCGACAAAGTTGTGAAATAAATTCATTCTTAAACATAATACAATTTTGTTTATAAACTCATGTTTTCTATTCAACCCCTAGATGGGACTCTAACAGGTACTACCACTCTGGGTCAAAGTGGACCAGGGGGCAATGGTGATGAAGGTGCTCCACATTCCCCAAACCTTCAAAACTGGAACCTCACCATCAGATAGAGTTAATGTCATTCCCAGGACATGTAGACCCTCAGCTACCGCCTTCTAGCACCCATATGATAAAAAGAGCTGGGGTTGCCATAAGGGCAATAGGGTTGGGCAATCATATAGGTGCTAGGGTTTGACGTGTCCAGCCGATTGATATGAGGAGGTATCACCGACTGCTCGTCTAGCCAAGAAAAGGCTAAAGTGGAATATTGCAAGTCATGGACTGCTCAACCACCTGGGTTCTATCCTTAAGCATCACGGGTCGCCACCCACAGCCAACAGGACCCATTGGGGAGTCTTACCCCTCTACAGAGGTGCAGTTGGTGCATTCTAACGCCATAGGGACAGGGCGGCCGTCGGAATGATTTGGAAATAATACCGTGAAGCATCAATTGAAAGCTCCTAATAGCCAGTCCAATCTGACCGAAATGCAGTGTGTTTTTAACAACGAAAACATATGTGTAGGCTGCCCACACAAAACTTGACAATGTGGAGAGGGAAATGCGGATAAATGAGATAATCATCGCTTTTAACCCCTTTTAAATTTTATAAGGTTATCAATCTGAAACTGTGTTGTAATAAATGAATAAATCCCAAAATACAAAAACCACGAATCGGATTAGACTTAATTGCTGTTCGCATTAATTAGCGATTAAAGATAGAGAACTTTTAAATCATGTCTTTTCATAAGGACAATTAATGATTAACGTTATAAAAAATCATATATATGTGTATATACACACATACTATGTATGGCATATACATACACACACACACACACACACACACATATATATATATATATATATATATATATATATATATATATATTATATATACTAATACCTAAACAAAGCGATAAAAATTGCGATTTTCCGTTTGGCGTGATGTAGAGGCTTGCGTGCCGTTTCGACACAAGGGTTTCGAGTCACACACGAGGCGATCTTCGTATCTATAGCTCTGCTGATGAGACCTAATAGGTCGAAATATATATTCAGAGATTGATTTTTCTCGATTTGTTTAGCCTTACATTTAAGTAGTTAAATCCCGCCTAATTAGCCATAAATGAATTAACTTTCAAAAAATTAGTCTGATTTCAATAAAGCACATATTCTCCCAAATATACTGTCGGCTTAAAATAGCTAGATTTGTTTACAAACATTATATATGCATACATACATACCATACACACACACACACACATATATATATATATATATATATATATATATATGAATGGTTCAGCCTTTCAATCTAGATTTAATAAATCTTATAGTTGATAACAACAACAGCATATAAAAATAATAATAATACCTTGCCAGAGAATTGAAAAAGCTGTTGAATCTGAGAGTGAAAGTGATACCAATTGTAGTTGGTGCACTTGGAACGGTCCCAATAAACTTGGAAAAAAGACTGGAGGATCTGGCAATCAGAGGAAGAATTGAGACCATCCAGAATACTGCACTCCTATAATCGGCTAGAATACTCAGAAGAATCCTGGAGACATGAGGAAACTTGTTGTCACTCAACCTCCAGTGAAATACCATCAGCTAACGCTGATATGAAAAACTCCAAAGGAGTAAAACTAATAATAATAATAATAATAATAATAAAAGAAATTGAAATTGAAATAAAAATGGATCACCTTATCCCAGCAAGAAGACCAGACCTAGTGCTGATTAACAAAACAGAAAGAACTTGTCAACTGGTAGATTTTGCAGTTCCAGCAGATCACAGAGTGAAGCTGAAGGAAAATGAAACAATGGGCCAATACCTGGACCTTACCAGAGAACTGAAAAGGTTATGGAATATGAAAGTGAAAGTGATAATAATTGTAGTTGGTGCACTTGGAACGGTCCCAAAAGGATTGGAAAATGGTCTGGAAAATCTGGAAATCAGAGGAAGGATTGAAATCATTCAGAACACTGCACTGCTGCAATCTGCCAGAATACTCAGAAGAGTCCTGGAGACCTGAGGAGACTTGCTGTCACTCAGACTCTAGTGAAAGACCATCAGCTAACGCTGATGTGAAAAACTCAAAAGTAATAAATAATAATAATAATAATAATAATAATAATTAATAATAATTGTCGTCAAGATGAGTGAACACAAAGAAAATGAAAATATATACAAAACTTAACAGAGAACAGAAAAAAAATTGGAACATGAGATTGAAGGTGATATCAATGGTAGTTGTTGACCTCGGAACGGCCTCCAAGGGTTTGGAAAAAAATTGAGATACTGTAAATAAAGACCTTTGGAGACCTGGGGAGACTTGCTATCACCTATACTCTAATGAAAAACCATCAGTTAAATCTATCTATCTATCTATCTATCTATTTAGATAAATACATAGATAGTTAGATAATGATCTTAGATAAATAGATACATAGATGAACTTGATGGACAGATAGATCAAACTATAGTATCCCTGAGAAATACGTCACATGTTTTGGACGTCTTCTCGTGTACCAATCACGTTTGACTTTCGTCTTCTCGGTACCATCACGTTGTGACTTCGTCTTGTACCAATCACATCTTGACTTTCGTGTTCGCGCGTGACAATCACGTCTTGACTTTCGTGTTCGCGTGTGACAATCACATCTTGACTTTCGTGTTCGCGTTGACAATCACTCTTGACTTTCGTCTCTCGTGTACCAATCACGTTGTGACTTTCGTCTTCTTCGTTACAATCACGTTGTGACTTTCGTCTTCTCGTGTACCAATCACGTTTGCTTCGTCTTCTCGTTTCTACCAATCACGTCTTGACTTTCGTGTTCGCGTGTGACAATCACGTCTTGACTTTCAAAATGAAAGCTGGCCAAGATACGGTTATGAGCCTTTTCTCTATATACATTTTGCAACTTCGCTTTCCTTCATATTGTATCCAGCCTTTCGCTTTCCTTCATATTATATTGTCCTGATGGGGGTTTAATACAAACCGAAACGTTTAAACGCCGACTTCACCGTCAATAATAAATTCATCATACTTTGGAATCTTTGTTTTTCTGTTTTCTACATATTCTCGGATACATTTCCATATTTACTCCCACAGACAGATAGATAGATAGATAGATAGATATTATGAGCCAAATAACATATTCAGCAGTATAACATCCATCATTGTTTCTCCATCAATTTCCTGATTAGATTTTAAAATCTATCCAGCCTTTCCTTCCTATTGTATCCAGCCTCTCGCTTTCCTTCATATTATATTGTCCTGATGGGGGTTTAATACAAACCGAAACGTTTAAACGGCGACTTCGCCGTCAATAATAAATTCATCATTTTTTTTTAAATTCTTTGTTTTTTTATTTTCTACATATTCTCTGATTCATTTCCATATTTACGCCCACAGACAGATATATAGATAGATATTTTGAGCCAAATAACATATTTAGCAGTATAACATTCATCATCGTTTTTCCATCCAATTTCCTAATTACTTTTTAAAAATCTATCCAGCCTCTGGCTTTCCTTCATATTGTGTTGTCCTGATAGGGAATTAATACAAACCAAACGTTTAAACGCCGACTTCGCCGTCAATAATAAATTCATCATTTTTTTTTTTTAATTCTTTGTTTTTTATTTTCTACATATCTCGGATTCATTTCCATATTTACTCCCACAGACAGATAGATAGATAGATAGATAGATATTTGAGCCAAATAACATATTTAGCAGTATAACATTCATCATCGTTTCTCCATCCAATTTCCTGATTAGTTTTAAATATCTATCCAGCCTCTGCATTCCTTCATATTGTATTGTCCTGTTGGGGGTTTAATACAAACCGAAATTTTAAACGGCGACTTCACCGTCAATAATAAATTCATCATTTTTTTAATTCTTTGTTTTTTTATTTTCTACATATTCTCGATTCATTTCCATATTTACTCCCACAGACAGATAGATAGATAGATAGATATTTTGAGCCAAATAACATATTTAGCAGTATAACATCCATCATCGTTTCTCCATCCAATTTCCTAATTACCTTTTAAAAATCTATCCAGCCTCTGGCTCATTGATTGACAAGATAGAGTTACACAAGAAGCAATTTGTGCAACATTTATATGCTCTTAATTCAATCTTTTCTTTCAAAACAAGAAATAAGATTTCATTAAGCTCCGAAGCCAGCCGAGACAAATCTGCGATATTTCTGCTCATTAATAAATACTAAAAATTGTTTTTTAAAAACATCGCCATTAAACGCCGCTTTTTTTTCTGAAATTTTATCGTCTATTCCTCACACAACCGACCTAAAAATATGCAATCAACTCATATTATTTAATTAAGTATTTAAAAGTGGTACTGACCGAATAATTAAAAAGGAGTATTTAAAAAAATATATATAGGAATGTCTCTTTGTTCAGGCTTTAGATTTTCACAAATAGTTTTATGGCGAAATTCTTAATCAGATGAGGAGACAAAGATAGGAAGATGTAGTGAAGTAAACATAGTTTATCCTTTAGATCAGTTCGCTATAAATACTGAAGAATCTTCACCTTAACTGGACACTGTTAAGCTATCTATATATCTAGCAAAATATATATATATATATATATATATATATATATGATCTTGCTCAAACAAACCTGATGATTGCCCCTTAGCATGAAACCTGGGTCGCTGTTTATAATGAACATTGATCTGTGAAAAACTTGTAAAATAAAATAAATATATATATATATATATATATATATATATATATAGTTCAATTCCTAGACGAAGCTGTTGGCATTTCACATAGCGCTAATACCTTGGGAAAGGTATGAAATCCATATATTCTCCCTCCAGCTATGGTTAACTAGTAGGGCAGACTGGGCCTTCAGCTGTTGAGGTAACCAGTCTACAAGAGGGATAACTCTGAAATCAAAATTCCTGAGGTGGGTCGTTGATTGGGTTTTGTGGTATAGCGTTAGTTTGCCTGGTGGAGTTGTCTGCCTGATTTTAGTTTGCTGGTGCCCGCTAGGGGCTATAGTATTTAAGCGCCGGTTCAAACCCTTTCGCCTCTTCCTACCCAGTAACTACGACCACATGGAGTAGACACGTCTACTCCTTTTCGTTGGGGCTTTTGGTCCCACTTACATTACTGTAAGTTCTCCACGCATGGACTATCCTAGTCTCATGTCTGTACTTTTATATGTTATCTTGTACCATTCATGAATGTGTCCTTACTTTATATTTATGTACTCCTTGTTTATGTTACCTTTTGCTATTACTTTGATCTCTCATATCCATGTGCCTGTATATATTAAATGTTTTGTCTTTAACCTTCGTCGGAGTTTATGTATATTCAAAGTATATTAACTTTAACCATTTACAGTGCAACCCTTGATGCACCAATTCTTTCCTTCAGCTGTGCCAAAAAGTGTGGATGTCCAACACAAGCCTTCACCACTATAAACAAACCATGTGTGTGTTGTTCATTGTTGGTGAACCCTCATAGTGGAATCGACGAGAGAGTCCAAATATATATTATATATATATATTATATATATATAATAATATATATATATATATAGTAAAAAAATTAACAGAAATTTTTCCAAGTTTTGGACTGTGCCCAAGTGCACAAATACAATTGGTATGCAATTTCACTTTCATATTCCATTAGCTTTTTCCAGTTTTCTGCAATCCAGGTATTGACCATCTTTTCGTTTTCCTTCATTTTCACTCTTGATCTGCTGGGACCGCAAAATCCACTAGTTGACAATTCTTTCTTTTGTTAATCCAACACTAAGTCTGTCTTCTTGCTGGATTAGTAATCCATTTTTATCTCAAAGTCCGAGTTGAATTTTATGCGTTTCATTCTTAAGAACAGATTCTGTTTATGCCATTATACCATTGTTTGGTATGCTGTCAAAATTTATTTTGTGCCCATAAACCAGCAATCGTTCTAAGAATGAAACGCATAAAATTCACTCGGACTTTGAGATAAAAATGGATCACCTTATCCCAGCAAGAAGACCAGACTTAGTGTTGATTAACAAAAAAGAAAGAACTTGTCAACTAGTGGATTTTGCGGTCCCAGCAGATCACAGAGTGAAAATGAAGGAAAACGAAAAGATGGTCAAATACCTGGACCTTGCCAGAAAACTGAAAAAGCTATGGAATATGAAAGTGAAATTGATACCAATTGTATTTGGTGCACTTGGCACAGTCCCCAAAACTTGGAAAAATTTCTGTTATTTTTTTACTATATATATATATATATATATATATATATATATATATATATATATATATATATTATGGACTCTCTCGTCGAATTCCGACGTATGAGGGTTCACACAAACAATGAACACCCACACAGTGGTTTGTTTATAGTGGTGAAGGCTTGTGTTGGACCATCCACACTTTTTGGCACAGTCGATAGGAAAGAATTGGTGCATCAAGGGTTGCCACTGTAAAAATGGTTCAAAGTTATATATACTTTGAATATACAAAACTCCGACGAAGGTTAAAAGACAAAACATTTAATATATACAGCACATGGATATGACGAGATACAAAGTACATAGGCAAAAGGGTACATAAACAAGGAGTACATAAATAAAGATAAAGACACATTCATGAATGGTACAAGATAACATATAAAAGTACAGACATGAGACTAGGGATAGTCCATGCTGTGAAGAACTTACAGTAATGTAAGTGGGACCAAAAGCCCCAACGAAAAGGAGTAGACCGTGTCTACTCCATGTGGCTCGTAGTTACTGGGTAGGAAAAGAGGCCGAAAGGGTTTGAACCCGGCGCTTAAATACTATAGCCCCCTAGCGGGCACCAGCAAACTAAATCAGGCAGACAACTCCACCAGGCAAACTAACGCTACACCACAAACCCAATCAACGACCCACCTCAGGAATTTTGATTTCAGAGTTATCCCTCTTGTAGACTGGTTACCTACCCAAAGCTGAAGGGCCCAGTCTGCCCTACTAGTTAACCCATAGCTGGAGGGAGAATATATGGATTCATACCTTTCCCAAGGGTATTAGCGCTATGTGAAATGCCAACAGCTTCGTCTAGGAATTGAACTAATATATATATATATATATATATATATATATTATATTTATTATTTTACAAAGTTTTCACAGATCAATGTTCATTATAAACAGCGACCCAGGTTTCATGCTAAGGGGCAATCATCAGGTTGTTGAGCAAGATCCCATATATATATATATATATATATATATATATATATTGCTAGATATATAGATAGCTTAACAGTGGTCCAGTTAAGGTGAAGATTCTTCAGTATTTATAGCGAACTGATCTAAAGGATACAACTATGTTTTACTTCACTACATCTTCCTATCTTTGTCTCCTCATCTGATTAAGAATTCGCCCATAAAACTATTTGTGAAAATCTAAAGCCTGAACAAAGAGAACATTCCTATATATATTTTTTTAAATACTACTTTTTAATTATTCCGGTCAGTACCACTTTAAATACTTAATTAAATAATATGAGTTGATTGCATATTTTTAGGTCGGTTGTGACAGGAATAGACGATAAAATTTCAGAAAAAAAAGCGGCGTTTAATGGCGATGTTTTTAAAAACAATTTTTAGTATTTATTAATGAGCAGAAATATCGCAGATTTGTCTCGGCTGGCTTCGGAGCTTAATGAAATCTTATTTCTTGTTTTGAAAGAAAAGATGAATTAAGAGCATATAAATGTTGCACAAATTGCTTCTTGTGTAACTCTATCTTGTCAATCAATGAGCCAGAGGCTGGATAGATTTTTAAAAAGTAATTAGGAAATTGGATGGAGAAACGATGATGGATGTTATACTGCTAAATATGTTATTTGGCTCAAAATATCTATCTATCTATCTATCTGTCTGTGGGAGTAAATATGGAAATGAATCCGAGAATATGTAGAAAATAAAAAAACAAAGAATTAAAAAAAATGATGAATTTATTATTGACGGTGAAGTCGCCGTTTAAACATTTCGGTTTGTATTAAACCCCCAACAGGACAATACAATATGAAGGAATGCCAGAGGCTGGATAGATATTTAAAAACTAATCAGGAAATTGGATGGAGAAACGATGATGAATGTTATACTGCTAAATATGTTATTTGGCTCAAAATATCTATCTATCTATCTATCTATCTGTCTGTGGGAGTAAATATGGAAATGAATCCGAGAATATGTAGAAAATAAAAAAACAAAGAATTAAAAAAAAAAATGATGAATTTATTATTGACGGCGAAGTCGGCGTTTAAACGTTTCGGTTTGTATTAATTCCCTATCAGGACAACACAATATGAAGGAAAGCCAGAGGCTGGATAGATTTTTAAAAAGAATTAGGAATTGGATGGAAAACGATGATGAATGTTATACTGCTAAATATGTTATTTGGCTCAAAAATCTATCTATATATCTGTCTGTGGGCGTAAATATGGAAATGAATCAGAGAATATGTAGAAAATAAAAAAACAAAGAATTTAAAAAAAAATGATGAATTTATTATTGACGGCGAAGTCGCCGTTTAAACGTTTCGGTTTGTATTAAACCCCCATCAGGACAATATAATATGAAGGAAAGCGAGAGGCTGGATACAATAGGAAGGAAAGGCTGGATAGATTTTAAAAATCTAATCAGGAAATTGGATGGAGAAACAATGATGGATGTTATACTGCTGAATATGTTATTTGGCTCATAATATCTATCTATCTATCTATCTATCTATCTGTCTGTGGGAGTAAATATGGAAATGTATCCGAGAATATGTAGAAAACAGAAAAACAAAGAATTCCAAAGTATGATGAATTTATTATTGACGGTGAAGTCGGCGTTTAAACGTTTCGGTTTGTATTAAACCCCCATCAGGACAATATAATATGAAGGAAAGCGAAAGGCTGGATACAATATGAAGGAAAGCGAAGTTGCAAAATGTATATAGAGAAAAGGCTCATAACCGTATCTTGGCCAGCTTTCATTTTGAAAGTCAAGACGTGATTGTCACACGCGAACACGAAAGTCAAGACGTGATTGGTACACGAGAAGACGAAAGTCACAACGTGATTGGTACACGAGAAGACGAAAGTCACAACGTGATTGGTACACGAGAAGACGAAAGTCACAACGTGATTGGTACACGAGAAGACGAAAGTCAAGACGTGATTGTCACACGCGAACACGAAAGTCAAGATGTGATTGTCACACGCGAACACGAAAGTCAAGACGTGATTGTCACGCGCGAACACGAAAGTCAAGATGTGATTGGTACACGAGAAGACGAAAGTCACAACGTGATTGGTACACGAGAAGACGAAAGTCACAACGTGATTGGTACACGAGAAGACGTCCAAAACATGTGACGTATTTCTCAGGGATACTATAGTTTGATCTATCTGTCCATCAAGTTCATCTATGTATCTATTTATCTAAGATCATTATCTAACTATCTATGTATTTATCTAAATAGATAGATAGATAGATAGATAGATTTAACTGATGGTTTTTCATTAGAGTATAGGTGATAGCAAGTCTCCCCAGGTCTCCAAAGGTCTTTATTTACAGTATCTCAATTTTTTTCCAAACCCTTGGAGGCCGTTCCGAGGTCAACAACTACCATTGATATCACCTTCAATCTCATGTTCCAATTTTTTTCTGTTCTCTGTTAAGTATTTGTATATATTTTCATTTTCTTTTGTGTTCACTCATCTTGACGACAATTATATATTATTATTATTATTATTATTATTATTATATTATTTATTACTTTTGAGTTTTTCACATCAGCGTTAGCTGATGGCTTTCACTAGAGTCTGAGTGACAGCAAGTCTCCTCAGGTCTCCAGGACTCTTCTGAGTATTCTGGCAGATTGCAGCAGTGCAGTGTTCTGAATGATTTCAATCCTTCCTCTGATTTCCAGATTTCCAGACCATTTTCCAATCCTTTTGGGACCGTTCCAAGTGCACCAACTACAATTATTATCACTTTCACTTCATATTCCATAACCTTTTCAGTTCTCTGGTAAGGTCCAGGTATTGGCCCATTGTTTCATTTTCCTTCAGCTTCACTCTGTGATCTGCTGAACTGCAAAATCTACCAGTTGACAAGTTCTTCTGTTTTGTTAATCAGCACTAGGTCTGGTCTTCTTTGCTGGATAAGGTGATCCATTTTTATTTCAATTTCAATTTCTTTTATTATTATTATTATTATTATTATTAGTTTTACTCCTTTGGAGTTTTTCATATCAGCGTTAGCTGATGGTATTTCACTGGAGGTTGAGTGACAACAAGTTTCCTCATGTCTCCAGGATTCTTCTGAGTATTCTAGCCGATTATAGGAGTGCAGTATTCTGGATGGTCTCAATTCTTCCTCTGATTGCCAGATCCTCCAGTCTTTTTTCCAAGTTTATTGGGACCGTTCCAAGTGCACCAACTACAATTGGTATCACTTTCACTCTCAGATTCAACAGCTTTTTCAATTCTCTGGCAAGGTATTATTATTATTTTATATGCTGTTGTTGTTATCAACTATAAGATTTATTAAATCTAGATTGAAAGGCTGAACCATTCATATATATATATATATATATATATATATATGTGTGTGTGTGTGTGTATGGTATGTATGTATATGCATATATAATGTTTGTAAACAAATCTAGCTATTTTAAGCCGACAGTATATTTGGGAGAATATGTGCTTTTAATTGAAATCAGACCTAATTTTTTGAAAGTTAATTCATTTATGGCTAATTAGGCGGGATTTAACTACTTAAATGTAAGGCTAAACAAATCGAGAAAAATCAATCTCTGAATATATATTTCGACCTATTAGGTCTCATCAGCAGAGCTATAGATACGAAGATCGCCTCGTGTGTGACTCGAAACCCTTGTGTCGAAACGGCACGCAAGCCTCTTACCATCACGCCAAACGGAAAATCGCAATTTTTATCGCTTTGTTTAGGTATTAGTACTACTATATATATATATATATATATATATATATATATATATAAATATGTGTGTGTGTGTGTGTGTGTGTGTATGTATATGCATACATAGTATGTGTGTATATACACATATATATGATTTTTTATAACGTTAATCATTAATTGTCCTTATGAAAAGAGACATGATTTAAAAGTTCTCTATCTTTAATCGCTAATTAATGCGAACAGCAATTAAGTCTAATCCGATTCGTGGTTTTTGTATTTTGGGATTTATTCATTTCATTACAACACAGTTTCAGATTGATAACCTTATAAAATTTAAAAGGGGTTAAAAGCGATGATTATCTCATTTATCCGCATTTCCCACCTCTCCACATTGTCAAGTTTTGTGTGGGCAGCCTTACACATATGTTTTCGTTGTTAAAAACACACTGCATTTCGGTCAGATCTGGACTGGCTATTAGGAGCTTTCAATTGATGCTTCACGGTATTATTCTCCAAATCATTCCGACGGCCGCCCTGTCCCCTATGGCGTTAGAATGCACCAACTGCACCTCTGTAGAGGGGTAAGACTCCCCCAATGGGTCCACTGTTGGCTGTGGGTGGCGACCCGTGATGCTTAAGGATAGAACCCAGGTGGTTGAGCAGTCCATGACTTGCAATATTCCACTTTAGCCTTTTCTTGGGCTAGACGAGCAGTCGGTGATACCTCCTCATATCAATCGGCTGGACACGTCAAACCCTAGCACCTATATGATTGCCCCAACCCTATTGCCCTTATGGCAACCCCCAGCTCTTTTTATCATATGGGTGCTAGAAGGCGGTAGCTGAGGGTCTACATGTCCTGGGAATGACATTAAACTCTATCTGATGGTGAGGTTCCAGTTTTGAAGGTTTGGGGAATGTGGAGCACCCCTTCATCACCATTGCCCCCTGGTCCACTTTGACCCAGAGTGGTAGTACCTGTTAGAGTCCCATCTAGGTTGAATAGAAAAACATGAGTTTATAAACAAAATTGTATTATGTATTAAGAATGAATTTATTTCACAACTTTGTCGGCATTAAATGACCCACCGAGGTTGATATGCCGTAAAACAAAACAAACAAACATTTCGACGAATATTGACAACATTATCAGCTCTTCTCCTACTTGGTACTCATAATCAGGTGCAATGATACATATGGGTGTAGATGAGAGCATTTCTATCTCTTATATAAAGGAGTTGTGTCTTTCTTTTAGTATGTACATGAGGCTTTATAACCCAGAAAAGAGTTATTATTGAGCATTAAATTCTCTGATGTTGGAAGACCCGAAACTTCCCAACGAACAATGCAGATAACATCACTGACGACAACCACCAGCGCCTCAAATGTGGGAGCGTATATTGAAAGTACTTTAATACGTTTATAACAAGGAAAAACACAAAAATTTTTGATTTTGATTGAATAATTAAATACCAATCGATTTATGGAAATGTTCACAGTTCTTCATAGTAATATAAAAAACGAAATAAAACTATCATAGAATAGTATATAAGGTTTAAAATCGGTCATTTTGTGGTTATAGATCTATTTCCACCTACAAGTATATGTGTATACATGTGAGCAGAAATAGATTTGTAGCCGCAAAATGACCGATTTTTAAGCTTTTTCTTTACCAATATATTGGTTCATTAGATAATATTGGACATCGAGCTCTCCAACTGAACCTGAGCAACTCTAACATTCCGTTTCGAAGAAGATCGAACTTAGAATCATTATAATATTAACTTACCTGGTAATCCATCTACGGATATATATATATATATATATATATATACATATTTCAGCTCATCTACCTATTTAAGTTAATTATCTATCCACCATTCTATCTATCTTTTCATGTAGCAATGCTACATGTAAAAAAAGTCGACGGGGCGGCCTAAAGTCGGTATCAGCCAGTCAGCGAGGGAGTCTATCCCCTTTTCAATAGCGCTAGACCAAGGAGATTGTATTTAGCATCTGAGGTGGAGCGCCACACCTACCATCAGCTCCTTACTTTACCGCACAGATCCCTGTGCTACTCATAGGCTGAGTTGGCGAGGACCGGTATCGAACTAGGAACCTTGTGGTTTATAGCCGAAAGCTCTACCGACTGAGCTAACTCGGCCCCTGTATATATATATATATAATATATATATATATATATATATATACATTGTAGCATATATGAATGTATATGTATGTGGGATGAGCGTATATCTATGGATGTACACATATATATATATATAGATATATATATATAACACACATATATATATATATACACACATAATATATATACACACCATATATACACACACATATATATATACACACATATATAACACATATATATATACATATATATATATATACACACATATATATAAATATATATATACATATATATATATATATACACACATATATATATATATATACACACATATATACACACATATATATATATATACACACATATATACACACATATATATACATATATATATACATACATAATATATATACATATATATATACTACATATACACATATATATACATATATATATATACAACATATATATATACATACATATATATATATACATATATACACACTATATATACATATATATATACATATATTACATATATATATATTATACATATATATATATACAACATATATACACATATATAACATATATATATATATATATACATATATATAATACATATAATATATATACATATACATATATACACACATATATATATACACACACATATATATACACATATATATATACACATATATATATATATATACATATATATTGGGCTTTGCTTGTTTCGTATTATCAAAAGCTAATATCAAATAACTAAATGAGTAGGAAATGTTGGCAGATTTTAATAGATGATGAATTAGAAAGAGATGGATTCCCAATAGCAATGGAATTCTTAGTTGTTTTGTTTATTTGTTGTTGTTTTTTTTTCTTTTGTTTGTCTTTTTTTTGTTTTGTTTTTTAATGTCCGGCATGAAAACAAGAAGAATAAATAAAAACTATGATTTCGGTCGTAGTTCCATCAACAATCTTCTAAAACTTATTTATTTTAAATCGACTACAAAATGAATAACGACTGCTCCCTAAAAAATTGAATAAGAAAATAAACATAAAAAATATTGAAACATTTTGAATCATAAAGAAATAAAATAAAATAAGTGATTTACGTCTAAATTCCTGCTCCTATCTATTAAAATAGATTTTCTTTTATATGATTTCAAAAGTAATAAGGATTGCTCCCTAAAAGAAAGAAAATGACAAAATCTCAAATTATAAAGATAAAAGGAAATAAATGGTTTTGGCTAAAGTTCCAGTTTCGACCTTTTAAAACCATTTATATGGCAAAAGAAAAAAAACGTTTTATTATTTCAAATAAAAGCAAAAAGGACATTGTTAGATATTTTTTATTACCAATTTTTCATTACCAAAAGTATTCCTAAATATGAGTTTATTCTTGATGCTGAAGTCGACGTTCTAACGTTTCGGTTTATGCAAACTTCATCCGGGCATGAGGGGAAAATGCTGTGTGAAGATGGTGGATGTCTTGCAAAATATGACAAATTCTGGTTGTATATGAAGAAGGGGTAGTAACCTCTGTCAGCCCGGTGCAGATTCCAGGACACATGAAGATATTCAAGAAGTGGCGCGAGGACGCGAGGGGAACTAAGTTGATAGGGTTCGTAAAATTGAACAATGGCGGGAGAGTGAAAAAAATTATAAGAAATACACAAAAATAAATAATTTGGGACAAAATTCCAGCTTCTACCCATCAAAAGTATTGTTAATGCCAAAAATAATGATTGCTCCTAAAAGAAAATGTTATCTCTTTTTCATAAAATATTTCCGTTGGGTGGGAAAGTTGTCTTTTGGGGAAAGACGTTTTCTTTTGTTTTTTTGTCTCCACTCCCCTAACGTACGTGTTGGTCAACAATGTATCGGGAGAAAATACAAATTCGGAGAAATAAATTTGTGAACCACAGAAAATTTTCCCCATGTTGATTGCTGATAAAAGAATACAAGACAGAACCCTGTGTGTGTGTGTGTGTGTGATAGAGTGAGAGTGAGAGAGAGAAGAGAAAGAGAGAGCAAAACCCGATCAGGGAGAGGCATCAGTCCCGATAAGCAGAAACTCTCACCCCTAAAGAGCATCTCCAGCCCCCGATGAAAAAAAAGAGCAGAGAACCCCGATGCAAGAATGGGAAGAATCTTGACAAAGATATCAGGAAAAGGCTAAGCAAGAGAAAATGGCCATTCATATTATTCACAATGTCATAGATATTCTTTATATATTATTTCGAAAGAAGAAGACAGCAGATATCTGAGTGATTGCCCCAGGTCTATGGTGGGAGTTTCTTAGAGAATAAACAGAAACATTGGAATACCCAAATAAAAATCACTGACATTATCAAGCAGAAAATATCAAAGCGACTTGGTCACGTGATACGCAAAAACAACGCCGTCTATATCAAACATTTCTATAAGTACAACTTTACCAAGATTCAGGAGACGACTATCAAAGCGATGGACTGATCTAATAGAAGAGGACACAATTTACCTCTGCTAACAGCGAAAAAACAAAAAAAACAAATGAAAAAAGACAGGAAGAAATAAAGGTATTGTGTGGATAGATATTGTGTGGATGAATATTGTGTGGATAGAATATTTGGGTGGGTTTGTGAAATTAATAGAAAAATACAAAAAGACAATGTTTTATTTTCACACATTACACAATATAAATAATGCCACACAGAACAAAAGACGTAATGTTGGTGTGATAATAAATCAACAGACACGGTTAGGCTTGAGAAAGCATTATTTTGCTTAGAATACTGTTGCAGTTTTATTGGGAGTTTATATACTTTCAGAAACGCCAAAGATTTACACAAGGGGGAGGTAATAATAAAACAGGGAAAGTAACTCTCAATTACTTATTACAGTTGGTTGCTGTTAATGTATGGACAGTGATCACTAATTAGGAATAAAAAAACAAGCAGAAAAAATATATATACATTTGAGGTATATTTTTGTATCTGTATCCGTTTTTCGGAAGTATATATATCCGGTTTGAGAATTCGTGTGAAGCCTTAAAGTGCTATATTATAACAATGTAGTTATCATAATATATTTATCTTGGAATAAATATCAGAAAACTAAAAAAAAAAAAAAAAAAAAAAAAAAAAACAAACAGAAACATCAACTGAGGTGATCATTACAAGAATAGGCTCAGTTGATTTTTTTTTCTGGTTGTTTTTTTTTTTGGGGGGGGGATTGTTACATAATCTATGCATAGATTATTGATTATTTCTGAAGGAATGACCCCTTTTCATATCACGGGCGGGACTTTCCATGGAATATTACAGAAAGCCCGCGAAATACGTGAAGTCACGTGGGACCTGGTTGGCTCTCAGTTTTAGCTTGGACGTAAGGCAGATAAGATATGTCTGTTTAGCTGGGACTCACCTGCATACGCGCGCTATGTTTAGTAACATGAAATGTTTAGTTAAGTAAATAAAAGCTTACGAAAATAACATGGTTTTGTGGTTGATGAATGTCTTGGTAACAAGACTGATCTAGAAGAAGAAATGAATTAAGTGCGACCGACCACCAAGACGAAGTCCAGACGCTAGAAGAGGCGTTAGAAGAGACGCTAGCAGAAGAACGTAAGATACCAAAGATGAAAAGATAGAAGAATAGAAGTAAAAAGAGTATACAACAGTAACATAGTTTAAAAGTTGATAATAGTGATAGTTGATTTTATTGATAGTTGATTATAGTAATTATATTGGTAGTGATTATATTGATAGTTGACTCTAGTGATAGTTAATTATAGTAATAGGTTATAAGTACGGTTTTGTATTTATTTTCCACAGAGACCAGAGCAGATATATATTTCCCTGACCTCTTGCAGCTGGCCGGATTAACAGTCTTTTTTTAAAGTGAGGAGCCACGCACAAGCCGAAGCTCATACAATGGCCCGTTAAAAAGTGCATGACCCCAACGGCATTGCAAACAAAATCACCACAGGTTATTAGAATTCATTTAAAATTATAGGATGTTTGATACGCTGGCAATCTGGCTCCACTCCAGCTAGGAAACTAGCTGAATTAAGATGGATCATTAGACTAGACACGCACAGAAAAGGACTAAACACAGATACAGGCACACTAAAAGCTTACACTTATTTCCAGGATACCCCCATACCACCAACCCAATGACCCTATCAGATTACTACACACACAGTACAAACTCATTAATCACCAACCAACCAACCAATCAACACCCAGCGCCTCCTCATCTTCAGAAAGAGCAGCAACCAGCCAGAAAATTACTACTATTGATTAAGGGAGAGCATAATGATCCCGAAAATTCACCACTACTACTAAATAAATGGAACTAACAAAATAAAAAAAAAAAAACAAAAAAACAACTGAGTTTTCTGATATTTATTCCAAGATGAATATATTATGATAACAACATTGTTATAATATAGAACTTTAATGATTCACACTAATGCTCAAAACGGATATATGTACTTCCGAAAAACGCATACAGATACAAAAGTATACCTCAAATATATATATATATATATATATACACACAAACAGACAGACACACACACACACGTATATATATATATAATATATATATATATATATATATATATATATAGCTTTTGTCTCGAGAAGGCGTATGAAAAACCTATACTAACGACTATAGTTTAAGTGTATATAATGCATTATGCAATATATATATATATATATATATATTGTTCTACTTTATGCAGTCTTCTTAGTTGGTTTTTCTTCCGAAGTTTTCTCGGAAAAGTCGTGTAGGCGAATAAAAGTTTATTTTCCTAATATGAATCCTCTTTTAAATGCAATTTTAAAATTTAGTACACACAGTAAATTATATATATATATATATATATATATATATATTATATTATATACATATATATATATATTATATTATATATATATCTATATATATATATATATATATATATATATATATATATATACACACATATATATGTTTGTGTGTGTTGTATAATGAAATAACGTAACAGCCCTGGGTATCCGTTTTGAAATGTAGAATGAAGATAAATTTTAACTTCTTTTATAAAGACAATTAATTGTCTTAACCTCAATTCAGCCTACGTAAAAAGCGCCATATTGTGTAATAAAATATAATGTTGTCTCCGTTGAAACTTTAATAATATATACAAAGAGGCGAGAATAAAACAGGATATATTATCATTCCAGGCAGCGTAACGAGTCATTATTACATTAAATATATAAGATATAAAAGTAATCCTATATAACAAAAGATAATAAATGTAGACTTTGTGGTAATAGAGATGTGACTGTAAACCATATACTCTGCGAATGTAGCAAACTAGCACAACGAGAATACAAAACTAGACACGACTGGGTTGGGAAGGTGATCCACTGGGAATTATGCAAAAAATTAAATTTTGACCGCACAACAAAATGGTATATGCATAAACCAGAATCTGTTCTTGAGAACGAAACGCATAAAATTCTCTGGGACTTTGAAATAAAAACGGATCACCTTATCCCAGCAAGAAGACCAGATCTAGTGTTGATAAACAAAAAAGAAAGAACTTGTCAACTGGTGGATTTTGCAGTGCCAGCAGATCACAGGGTGAAGTTAAAGGAAAATGAAAAAATGGACAAATATCTGGATCTTGCCAGAGAACTGAAAAAGTTATGGAACATGAAAGTGAAAGTGATACCAATTGTATTTGGTGCACTTGGAACAGTCCCAAAACGATTGGAAAAGGGTTTGGAAAATTTGGAAATCAGAGGAAGGATTGAAACCACTCAGAACACTGCACTGCTGCAATCTGCCAGAATACTCAGAAGAGTCCTGGAGACCTGAGAGACTTGCTCTCACTCAGACTCCAGTGAAAGACCATCAGCTAACACTGATGTGAAAACTCAAAAGGAGTATAATAATAATAATAATAATAATAATAAAATTATATCAAAGCAAAAATTGATAAGACGCAACAAACAGTAAATATAGACTGTGTGATGATAGAAATGAGACTGTAAACTAATTACTAAATAAATGTAGCAAACTAGCACAACGGAAATACAAATCTAGGCACGACTGGGTTGAGAAGGTGAGCAACTGAGAAAAATCACGCTGGCAGCACGGATATCAATGACTCTTCCCAACCCTCCCTAATGTAGGTCCTCTACGCGGCATCAAGTATCCTCGCTGAGTTGATTTTCATATGTCGTGGCTGGTTGGCTTACATACGCGTGTACATATGTAGGTGTATACAGGAGGACATACCTTATGTGTTCAGCCGTTGCTTCATTATAGATATCTTATACACACACATGTATATATATATATATATATATATATATATATATATATATATAGATAGATAGATAGATAGATAGATAGATAGATATTTAATTATAGCAATATATGGTTATCACTAGCTCACTTGGTGTGCTGGACAATGTTTTTTTTAGATAATAATAGGAGAGTGCTCAATATCAGTGATAGAGCCGTTATTACAATATGTACACGAATTGGGGAGCTTTTAAACTGTCTTCAAGCACAATTGTGACATCTCGTTCGCCAACAATAAAAAAAAAACGAATAAAAAGCTAAACATCTTAATAGTCTTTTATTTTCAACAGTAGATATATCTATATATACATACATATACATATATATATATATATATATATATATATATATATATATACAAAACACACACATATGTCTATGTATGTATATGAATTAATATTTAATGTGTTTCATTTATGTATACGCTTTCAAGTGAATTCTGTTTCTGTCCAGTCGCCTACTCATGACTACTCGGTACTATAATTTTTTTCTATTGTGTCTTTTGTTATTTTTTTACGTCGGAATCCCTTTCAAGCGAAGTGTCGTTTATCGAGAACATCTCTCTCTCTCTCTCTCTCTCTCTCTCTCTCTAAGCACGCGCCAGTCTCATTACCCGATAGACAATTTCTTCTCAGACGATATCCAATACAAACAAACTTCTGATAAAAAAAAAATGTCGAAGAACCTTACTTAATAATCGGTAAAAGCGTAAACAAATTTTAAGTGGTCCTAATATTTTTTATTTTTTTTTCAATATTTCTTCTTTTTTTTTTTTGGTTCTTATTTTACAAAGACCTCTCTCTCGCCCCCCCCCAAAAAGAGAAGGAAAAAAAGAAAAACATCACACCATTAGTCTTTAAAACAGAGTTTTGAAAATCTAGGCATCAGATTGCTGACAAATCTGCTGTTACTCAGCACTGAGCAGGGTCACCATTAATCTGATGCGAGACGTGCTTTCAATGGGGCATGTCCGTAAAGCAGGTCCACTTTATGGGTGAGATCAGTGATTCTCAACGCGGGGCATATGACCCCCCCAGGGACTATATAAATTTATTGGGTTCAGGCAAGTATAAAATATCTAATTATAAAAATACAATTTTTTTTTGTCATTGTGGTGGCCTAAAATCGGTATCAGCCTGACAGCAAGGAAGCCTATCCCCTTTTCACTTGCGCTAGACCAAGATCTTTTAGCGTCTGGGGTGAAACGCCACACCTACCATTAGCTCATCACTTTACCGCACAGATCCCTGTGCTACTCATACGCTGAGTTGGCGAGGGTCGGTATCGAACCAGCAACCTTCCAATTTCTAGTCAAGTGCTCTACCGACTGAGCAGTGGAAGGGTGCCACCATGGGTCCAGAAGTAAAAAGAAAAATGGTTGAGAATCTCTAGTTTAGAAAAATGCACATCTCCTTTCGCTCTTGAATTAACTTTTTAGCCGATTGCTGATTTTTAAAAATTTATTGATTGATTCCATCACTCATCAACGGCATGATACTTGGCTAGACCAAAAAACTTTTTTTTGGGTCCCTGGGGCCATATGCACCCCCCGTTGAGAACCACATATTGATGATGATCGGTTAAGAATTTCTTATGCCCTGAGATTTTGGGAATTTTTACGTTCATTTTTACATTTCTTGTGTACGTATTTATTGAGTCTTTTTTATTCTTTATTTAGCACATGTTTCTATGGTAATTTATCATTGTTGTTGTTGCTGCAGTTAATGTTGTGTGTTGTTGTTCTTCCGCTTATTATTACTAGCAAATATATGCACCCTCCGGGTGCAAGTATTTATGTTTTAATGTAATAAAATATCGTATTAAATTAGAAAGGCTAATGAAACTAAATAAGAATGCAGATAAAAAGACTTGAAACAGAGGGGGTGATAATAGATAAATAGAACAACTGAAACGTACTCTTCTTTCACTCTCGCCTTTCCTTGTTATTTTTTCTAATTTAAGTATTTAGTTAAAAGAGGAAGTAAAGAATAAAATGACAGTTATTTTTTCATGTTAATAGATTTCATTTAAGATTCATTGAAGAGATTTTTGCTTATATTCATAGAATAAAACCAAACGGTTAGAAATCAATAATACTAAGCCCATATTTATTAAAATCACATTTTTAATATCAATATGCAAATTAGCCTTCCTATTCACACTGTAAACTGCTGCTTTGTTGTACATATGAATATAATTGCATGTTTTTCGTATGTAGATATGGTTAACAGTATTAATAATGTAAAACAATTTTATTAATAATTGAGGTTAAAATAAAAATAAATTCATTGAGAATGTGATGTCAATAACTAAGGGAATTGTAACTTGAGTAGTAATATAGTTTTGGTTACAGACAGAAAAACACACAATCTCCATTATAATAAGATTATTATTATTATGGTTTTTCACACCAGCGTTAGCCGATGGTATTTCCCTGGAGTCTGAGTGACAAGTCTCCTCAGATCTCTAGGATTCTTCTGGGTATTCTTGCCGATTGCAGCAGTGCAGTAAGTCTGGATGGTCTCAATTCTTCCTCTGATTTTCAGACCCTCCAGGATTTTTTCCAAGTTTATTGGGACCGTACCAAGTGCACCAACTACAATTGGTATCACTTTCTCTCTCATATTCCACAGCTTTTTCAATTATCTGGCAAGGTCCATGTTTTCATTTTCCTTTAGCTTCACCCTGTGATCTGCTGCAAACGCAAAGTTCACTAGTTGACACGTTCACTTTTTTTTTTAATCATCACTAGGTCTGGTCTCCTGGCGGGGATTAGGTGATCCGTCTTTATTTCGAAGTCCCAGAAAATGTTATGCATTTCATTCTCAAAAACAGATTCTTCTCCCTCTTCTTCTTCCTCTTCCTCTTCTTCTTCTTCTTATTATTATTATTCCTAACAAGTATTCTAGCCAATCTTAACAATGACGCGTTCTGGGCGGTCTCGATTTTTTCTTTGATTTCCAATTCTCCTCTCTTTTTTCCGAACCCTCGGGAATTGTTCCAGCAGCACCAGCTATAATTGGTATCACCTTCATCTCCATGCTACACAGTTTTTTTCTGTTCTCTGCCAAGTCTCCCAATTACATTCACTTTGGGACTATTACGTTGAAGTGTGAACCCTCTCATCCTCACAGTTATGGGTTAAATAGTACCACTACTGATCTTCTACTGTTGTATACCCTTTTCTTACTTCTGGTCGTATTTTCTTCTGGCCGGTTTTGGTTCTATCTTCTAACATCTTGGTCTGGTCTCTTCTAAGGTCTGGACTTTCTTGGGGACTTCGGGTCTGGTTTCTGTTAGAGATTTCTCCTTATCAGAAGCCCTGTATCATTGTTAGTTTTTAGGTAATAAACACAAGATTTCGATTTATTTTGATGTTACTTTATTTGTAAATCCCCAAACCAGACATCTGCGCACATCCTACGAGCTCAGCTCCTACTTGATAACTGACTCTTACTTACTATCCTTAAACCGGAAGACAGGGTCTTCTATGCCTTCCGGTTCTCACGATTTATCCCCGGAAGGCAAGTTGAGAGTGAGGTCAAGCGCCGTTACTCATCCTTCAAGGCCGTGGGCTGTAGCTTATAACGGCCATTTTGATTTCTACACTATTGCCATAAATTTTAGGTATCTAATAATTATGTAACACTACGAGGATAGCTTTTCCTTTTCTTTCCTTTTCTTTCTTTTATTTATTTTTGCTTCTTTTATGCTCTGGTTCGGATTCATAAAGCATAAGGTCCGGAATTAGACTGGGTTTCCCGTTTGTCTGTGCGTCTTTCAATTCACACATGGAATGAACTATGTACAACGTATCAGCAAAACATGTTGTTACTAATCACAACGGGTACCTACCACAGCTTGTGTTACATAATCTATGCGGTTGCATAAGATTATTGTCAATCCCCTGTATTTCTAAAGGGATGGCCATTTTCATATCACTGGCGGGACTTTCCATGGAATAGTACAGAAAGCCTGCGAAATACGTGAAGTCACATGGGACCTGGTTGGGTCCTCAGTTTTCAGTTTAGACGTCAGGCAGAGAAGATGTACTGCCTTAACTGGAACTCACTGCATACGCGCGCTATGTTAGTCAGATATTTAGTTACATGAAATGTATAGTTAAGGAAATAAAATTTTAAGAAAAATAACACGGTCTTGTGGTTGGTGAATGTCTTGGTAACAAGACTGATCTAGAAGAAGAAATGAGTTAAGTGCGACTGACCACCAAGACGAAGAAGAGACGCTAAAAGAACTTAAGATGGCAAAGACGCCAGAAGAAGAATAGAAGTAAGAAAGAAGTAAAGAAAGAGGTATGCAACACGCGAACTACTACGGTTAAGTGATAAACGCATAACAAATTAGCAGGTACCAAAATATTTTAAAACTATTGACTCGCCCTCGTTGTTTCTTTTAATTCAAAAATTATCTAAAATATATTAAGTAATAGGCATTGCAAAAAGTATGGAATGACAGCATCTATGCTTTTCTTTAAACTTTTATAAAAATAAAAGAATTAGAATTGTAAATAGTCTCTAATTTTATTTTTCCCTCTCAAGAACACACTCTATATTTACATATAAATAAACATTTTCTATGATATCTTAATTATTACAACTAGCAAATATATGCACCTCCGGGTGCAAGTATTTTAGTTAAATTTTATAATAAAATATGATATTAAATTAGAAAGGCTAATGAAACTGAATAAGAATGTAGATAAAAAGATTTGGAACAGAGGGGGTATGATTGAAAAATAGAACAACTTTGAAACTAACTCTTCCATCATTTTCTGTTACTCCCGTCTTTCATTGGTAAATGTTCCTAATTAAACTGTTTAGTTAAAATAGGAAGTAAAGAATAATATTACAGTTATTTCTTCTTGTTAAGGGATTTCTTTTAAGATTTATTGAAGAGATTTTTGCTAATATTCAATAAGATAAAAACAAACAATTAGAAATCAATAATACTAAGCATATATTTATTAAAATCAATTTTTTAAGATCAATATGCAAATTAGCCTTCTCATTCACACTGTAAACCTCTATTTTGTTGTATATATAAATACAATTGCATGTTATTAGTATGTAGATATGGTCGACAGTGTAAGTAATGTAGAACAATTTTATTAATAATTGAGGTTTAAATAAAAATAAAATCATGGAGAATATGATGTAAATAACTAAAGGAATTGTGACTTGTATAGTAATATAGTTTCGGTTACAGACAGACAAACCCACAATCTCCATTATAATAAGATGAAATAAACCACATTTAAAAGAGCATATCTCCAAGATAGAAAAACGGTAGAAATGTGCCATTTTAACAGATATAGATTTTAATTTATAAAATTCTCTTAAGACAGTAAAACAAATGATATTTACATGTAAGTTCTTTGTATGTAAGTTCTTTTTTTTTTTTTACATGTAAGTTCTTTACATGTAAGTTCTTTTTAAAGAAATTCTTTCGCTTTATAATACAGAAAAGTTTTATTCATTTAAAAAAAAAATTTTTTTTTAAAAGTTTTGTTGGATTTTATTTCATGGGAGGTTAAAAACACGTAAAATTTTGGTCATACCTAAAAGGAAGGCATCTCATTTTCAAATGCCTCTTCATCATAATTTAGTCAAAGCTTTCTTCTATTTGTGAAAAAAGATACAATTCTCTTTCGTTATCATTCAGCAGATTTTTTTTTTCTTTTTGTTTTGTTTGATTCTGTTTTGGAGGCGGCTGTCCTTTGAAATATTTATGTAAAGAAAATTGACTTGTAGCTAAAGTAAAAAAAAAAAAAAAAGCGAAAAATATGATAACTTTGATGATAATATTCTATCTTTCATTTTTCTTTTTTTTTTATAGAAAGAAGATCTATCGAGATCAGGTGAACAGGCTTTGTAAAGAAAAAAGGTTACGAACCAGAGAACAATAACATTGTCTTCGTTTGAAGTTCACACTATCAGAAATCTATCAAGGGATCGCAGGGTGTTTTATTTCTTCTCAGTCTTCCCCATATAATGATCTGGATAAATATTATATTTTTTTCTTAAATTTTAAGAATAATATAATCATTTTGATTTTTTTTTCATTCACAATTTAAGACACTATTGAGGCCTCTTTTGTGCTTTACTCAGTTTTTTTTACTGCTAGTTTAAGTCCATTATATTGTTAAATATATGTTTAAATAATTCTTCGCGAATAAAATATATCTTTCTGTCTGTTTGCTTGTCAAATCTATATCACTTCCCCAATAACTCAAAGGATTGTATTAAAAACGGCCTCAATGGTGTCGTAGACCGTCAACATTTTCAAGAGTTAAATTCTAATTTGAAAAAATAAATATCAGTGTCCTGGGTTAGGTACAAAACAGCATCTGATGGTAAGGCTCCTTCATTGTCATCATCCCCAGGTAACAAAAAGAAGATTTTGTTTGTTTGTTTTGTTTTACGGCATATCAACTTCAGTGGGTCATTTAATGCCGATAAAGTTTTGAAAATAAATAAATTCTTAATGGATAATACAATTTTTTTATAAATACATTTTTCTATTTAACACATAGATGGGACCCTAACAGGTACTACCACTGCGGGTCAGAGTGGACCAGGGAGCAATGGTGATGAAGGGGTGCTCCACATTCCCCAAACCTCCCAAACTGGAACCTCACCATTAGATAGAGTTTAACGTCATTCCCAGGACATGTAGACCCGCAGCCATCGCCTTCTAGCACCCATATGATAAACAGGGGCTGGGGCTTGCCATAAGGGCAATGGGGTTGGGAAAATCATATAGGTGCTAGGGCTTGACGTGACCAGCCGATTGATCGGAGGGGGCCTCTCCGACCGCCCGTCTAGCCCAAGATAGGGCCAAAGTGGAGTATTGCATGTCATGAACTGCTCATCCACCTGGGCTCTATCCTTAAGCATCACGGGTCGCCACCCACGGCCAACAGGTGGCCCCATTGGGGGAAGTTTTACCCCTCTGCAGAGTTGCAGTCGGTGCATTCTAACGCCCCAGCCGACAGGGCGGAAAAAAAAAGAATAAAATAATTCCAAAAGCAAAAGCAAAACTAACTATATTATCTTTCGAAAAGATTTTGTTTCTTCACAGAAAGAAAATCTATTAAGGTCAGGTGAACACCCTTTCTAAAGAAAAAGGTTACGAACTGGATTACAATAACAGTGTCATCTTTTGAAGTTCCCATTACGAGAAATCTATTAGGGGAGCGGGGCTTATAAACTCTCAGTCCGCCACAGATAACGATCTGAATATACAGGGTGTCCCATAATGACAGAACACATTTTAAATGCAAATATCTTGGATTTGTGTCACATCATTATGGGACACCCTGTATATTCTTCTTTGTAAATTTAGCTAACAAAAATTGAATTTTTTTTTCAATACACAGTTTGCGACACCATGGAGGTCTCTTTTGTGTTTTACTCAGTATTTTTTACTGCTACTTTAAACCCATTATAACCTTGAATAATACTCGTTGAAATCATTATTTTGCACATAAAATATTTTTCTCCCTCTCGTCAAAACTATAAAAAAAAATTTCTCCACTCGTCAAAACTAAAAAAAAAAATTTCTCCATTCGTCAAAAACTATATATATTATATATATTATATATATATATATATATATATATATATATATATATAATATATATATATATGGAAGTAAGATGATGAAATTGATCCAACAGTATGTGGAGAAAATTTAGAAACACACACTGTATGTAATGATGGATGGAAATTTATAGTCGTTGTTAAAACATTTCGGTTTACAATGGAAACCTTCTTCAGGACTGTGAAATTAAAAAGTAACAAGGGTTTAAGATGATGGGTGTTTTGTATGCGTTGAATTAGAAAATATTATATCATCCATTTGGTGACTTGAAAGGATTTGTAGACACAAAATATCTGTGGTGTTCAACCAGATATGTTCGAATGAAGAGACGTAGCCCAATTATATATATATATATATATATATATATATATATATATAAACCGCTAGGATTATCTAAAGCTAAAAAGTAAAAAGTGTTCAATACCTATGTAGAGCAAATAATAAAGGTAAACCTAATGAGTTAGATATACCTACTAAAAGTTTTGCTTAGTAGCTCATCAGGGCAAGATTCTTGTCCTGATGAGCTACTAAGCTAAACTGTTAGTACGTATATCTGACTCATTAGGTTTAACTTTACACACACACACACATTTTTTTTGGGGGGGAATATGTGCTTAATTGAAGTCGTACCTAATTTTGAAAATTAATTAATTAATAATTAATGAGTTAGGCGGACATACCTATTCAAATGTAAGGCTAAACAAATCGAGAAAAATCAGCCTTACATTTGAATAGGTATGCCCGCCTAATTCATTAATTATTAATTAATTAATTTTCAAAATTAGGTACGATTTCAATTAAGCACATATTCTCCCAAAAATTGTCGGTTAAAAAAAGCCATATCAAACACATTGTTTGTTTGTTTACTTCTCATATATATATATATATTACCGTACAAAAACAGGAATTTTCAGCAGCGGTTATTTATGGCAAGCATATTTTTTTTTTATCAATACAAACAGACGATAAAAGAGAGTTGAAGTACAGATTAGATCCGAGTCAATTGTTCTCTTTTCAAAGAATCACCTCGATATTACGCGTGTATTTAAATAAGAGCAGCATGTCTGTTTTCGGCACAGTGAATTTTTACTAGAGACAGTAATAAACATTATTGATCATTTATAAAACCTTTGCAAGTTATTATGTTAGTCATATTTCTTCACGGTATTCTTTTTTCTTTAATTGGAATTCTTTTCTTTTTTTTACTTTTGCTTTTTTTGGTTCGCAGAAATGCACAAACAAAATAATTCAACTATTTTTCTTCTTCTTCTTCGTCGTCTTTGTGTCCTCGTTTCTTTTTGTAACCATTCGTTCATCTTCCAGTTTGTTTGTTTGTTTGTTTGTTTGTTGTTTTTTCTTTTCTTTCTTTTTTTCTCTTATTTATTTTTCTTTCTTTCTTTTCCTTCCTATCGATTTGGTCCGCTCGTCTTAGACACGTACGGCGCCATTTTTCTTTGCATTTAGCAGGTCCGGCTTCCTTTCATGTGTCGCTTCTCTTTCCTGTCATTATTCACGTCACTTCAATTCTTTCCTTCGTTTTGTCTTAACTTCTTCCGATTTCGGTACGATGTTGCACGGTTCCCGCCTCAGGGAAAGAAATGCATATCTGATGAAGGTCGCAGAACGCTCAGTGAAATGTCATCAAGATGAAATTGTCTTTCAAATAAAAACAAGCCTCAACAACAAAAAAATAGTTAATTTTCTATTATATTTTTTTAGATTTATTATTTAGGTTCAACTTCACACCTCCGCCATTAAAGGCTGATTTTTTTTTTTCACATACTCTTTCTACGTCTTTGTACCTTTACAGAAAGATCTAAAATTGTTGCATAGCGCCTTCTTCACTGGCACTAAATAATTATAATGTTATATATCCCTTTCTTTCTTCTATATCTGGTCGTATTTTCTTCTGGCCGGCTTTGCTTCTGATCGTCTTTGGTATTTCTATAATCTATAGGGATCGACCCCTATATTTTTACGGCATGTGGAATTGACCAAATTAAAATAATTAAGTTTTCTTAAATAACTAGTTTTACAATGGTATGTCATGAGTTTAGAATTAGGTAAACAAAAGAGAATCGAATGAATATTAGTTTAGAAATATTTTAGAAACAATAGAAACAATGGTTTAAATTCATCCGATAATTTATATCACTTGAATTCCACAGATACCAAAATCATTCGATATTGCATCATTGCAAATCACCTGATATTTGAGGAATATTTTAGCTTAATGATCACAATAGACAATGACAAAAAGAGAATTATAAAAAGACCCTTTTAGCTGAAAAAGGAGGGAGACACGGACAGTGAGGAGCTTTCGCTCTTCCTGACTCGACAGATTTGGAGCGGATGCTCCTAACTCGACAGTGGGAACGTCCGAAAACATCAAATACGACTCAACAGGTCCGCCTATTTCCTTCTCTCTCTCAATCTCTCTCTCTCTCGCTCAACAACAACAAATTTCAACTTTCAATCACAAGTTCCAATCACAGACAAACTACTAATATGTTGACACAAGCAATCACACTAATATAAACACCATGTCACACACAACTATACACAGACACAATCAGACTGCAACACCACTGAAAGAACAATGAAACTATATTAATTGTATTTATGTATATAAAGTTTGTTTCCTTTATAAATTTTGTCTTCTTCTTTTGTTACCTATGGAAACTTCATTTCCGTAGTCCTTATACATATAAATTGTGGGGACCCATAACTCGGATCAACTCCACAACCACTATCTTGACCTGGTCTGGCATCTTCTAAGATCTTGCGTCTGGTGTTGACTTGGGGACCTCGGTCTGGTTTTCTGTTAGGGATTTCTCCTTATCAGAAGCCCTGTGTCATTGTTAGTTTTTAGATAATAAACACAAGACTTCGATTTACTTTTGATCTTATTTTATTGTTAAATCCCCACTAGACATCTGCTAACTAACATAGCGCGCGTATGCAGAGTGAGTCACAGTTCAGGCAGTACATCTTCACTGCCTGGCGTCCAACTGCAAACTGGCGGCCGAACAGGTCCCACATGACTTCACGTATTTTGGCGTGCTTCTGTAATTTTCCATTGAAGTACCCGGCCATGGTATGAAAAGGGTCATCCCCTCAGAATTACAGGGGATTGACAGTAATCTTATGCAACCGCATAGATTATGTAACAAACTTGTTTACTTGGATTTCTGTGTAGAATATGTGTTACTATCTGTGTCTCTCAAAATATTCCTGTTTTTTAGCGAGCTTTCCTTGAATATTCATTTCGTGTGCACACGTAAATATTAACCGTTACTTTTATTTTTATTACTATTATTTATTTCACAACTAGAAGTGGCTACCCAGCATCGTCTGGGTAGACGGAGATTTTTTAAAGTTAGTTTCGCAGATCCATTCTTATTGAATCATGAGATGGTTCCTTGCATCATGAGGGATCCCTACATAAAAGAGACCTTGCATTGATTCAGCCACCTTGAAAATAAAAATTAATGTCTACTATTTAAAATATTAAATGTAGAAAAATTCCATGCTGTTGTCATTTAAATTCTATCTTTTTAATTATCTTCCCAAATATAAATCAAATCTTTATTATTTTTGTTCAAAAAGCAAGATATGGTGATAGTAAATGTGTACCTATATCTACTTACTTATTCTATGGGAAGCGCGTGGTGTAATGGTTGAAGTCTTGGGAAATGGACTCGTCGCTCCGAGTTCAGATACTGGACGTGGTAACTGCATTTCATTTAGCGCTAATACCCTTGGGAAAGGTTTGAATCCTACTCTCCCTCCAGCTATGGGTAAATAGTAGGGCAGACTGGGCTCTTTAACCATGGGCTCTTTAACCGGTCTAGGAGAAGGAAAACTCTGAATTCAAATCTGATAAACTCCGCTTAAGAAATTGACCTTGTGTCACATCCTGCTCGTGCGGAGGGGTTGGTGGTTGGTGTATGTGTAAGTGTATATATATATATATATATATATATATATTACTTACGTTAAGTGTGTTTTTTTCGTAGTTTCTTCGACATACATACACACAACTGTCCTTTATATATGTATAGATCACAGGCCCATTTTCTTGGAGCAGCCCAGACTTTCCGTCTGAATTTCTTTACGGTGAATTTTTGACCTAAGCAACCATACAGGCCATGAAAGTAGAAACTATAGGAGAGAACTATTGTAATTCTAGGTAGATTTGTATAAGTAAACCAAGTTTTTGGATCATACTAAAAAATCTTTACTAATTGAGAGTCTTAAAATATTCGTGTTGTTTACGAAGCTTTCCTTAAAAGTTTATATCGTGCGCACACACAAATATCAACCATTACTTTTTATTATTATTAATAGCAAATACCAAGTATTTAATTCTTAACGTAATAAAATATTATATTAAATTAGATAGACTAATGAAACGAAATAAGAATGCAAATAAACATATTTGAAACAGATAGGGGTATGATCGATAAATTGAACAGCTGAAACTTACTCTTCCACCACTCCCGTCCTTCATTGCAAAATTTTCCTGATATTTTCCTATTTGGTTAAATTAGGAAGTAAAGAATAAAATTACAGTTATTTCTTCTTGTTAATAGATTTCTTTTAAAATTTATCTCCGAGATCTTTGCTCATATTCATTAAGATAAAACCAAACGATTCGAAATCATTAATACTAAGCACATGTTTACTAAAATCACATTTTTAATATCAATATGCAAATCAGCCTTCCGTTCACACTGTAAACCACTATTTTGTTGTATATATAAATACAATTGCATATTATTAGTATGTAGATAAGGCCAACGCCGGGGGTCCAGTGGCTTCGGCTCTGGATCTTTACAAGTTAATAGCGTCGATCCAGGGAGGGCTATCCCCCTAGGCAATACCTGCCCCTTGATTTAAAGGGGCAGGGCTGGGTTTATTGCCCAGCGCCTGAGGCGCCCCCTTGAGGGGGAATGCCGACGGGATCGACGCAATTTTTGTTCTTTCCCACCCATGAGCTTCGGCTTGTGGGTGGGCCCACGTTAAAATGAGGCCTTGTGCCCAGCCCATACAAGTGGGGTATGAGGCAAATACCTGTAGATATGGTCAACAGTATTAATAATGTAAAACAATTTTATTATTAAGTGAGGTTTAAATAAAAATAAACTCATGGAGAATGTGACGTAAATAACTAAGGGAATTGTGACTTGAGTCGAAATATAGTTATCTTCTAACACGCTAAAGCGACAGTTCTTTCAGGCTGTGGTTGTGTCGGTGCTGTTATATGGCTGCACCACCTGGACCCTAACTAAACGTCTTGAGAATAAGCTAGATGGGAGCTGGACAAGAATGCTGCGAGCGGTGTTGAACAAGTCATGGAAACAGCACCCCACAAGGAAACAGCTATACGGTCACCTGCCCCCCATCTCACAAACTATCCCAGTGAGACGGACAAGGCATGCAGGACACTACTGGAGAAGTAAGGGTGAACTCATAAGCGACGTTCTCCTGTGGAAGCCAACACATGGTCATGCAAGTGTGGGGCGCCCAGCAAGGACCTACATTGACCAGCCATGTGAAGATGCTGGCTGTTTCGCAGAGGAGCTTCCAGGTGCAATGAATGATAGGGAGGGTTGGCGTAAGATTGTTGTCGATACCCGTGCTACATGCGCGACATGATGATGATGATATGTATAAGACTTGTACTTGAGCAGCCATAAAGTGTGCAAAAGTTTTAAAACTTGACCATACTGACAGATTGTATATGCACACCCCGTCCGCAATAATATTCTTTCCGTGCAAGACTTACTGCAATCAGTCACAATATAAAAGACATTGTACATTTCGAACTCAATACATTTTTCTATCTATTTTTTAAATGTTATATTTGTCCTTAAGGTCTGTACTTGAGCAGCCATAATTAGACGTTCTGTCTTTGTAGCTCTCCATTTTTCTCAAGCACAAACAAGACTCTTCTTCAGCTGCCGCCTCTTTTGTTTGCCTCAAGTGTTGACAATACAGTTTTTTTTCTCATATGTCTCGTTCTCGCTTCTCTTTTAGTTCACTTCCGTGAGCTGCTGACACCAGTCTTTCAATGCTATTGCGTACATATTCATCTTGTTTCAGTCTTGTCATGTCCACACAATCTTACATCGGTCTTCTCCCTTCTTCATTTCTTTGTATATGTAATCGATCAACATTTTTCTTTCAGGTTCAAGGCCCCTGTGCATTGACAATAACTTTATCCTTCTGTCCTCCCAAATTTATAGGTTCTTCTCTCAACCAGTAAAAGTGCGACAGAATATCATCTTATTATAATGGAGATTGTGTGTTTTTCTGTCTGTAACCGAAACTATATTCCTACTCAAGTCACAATTCTCTTAGTTATTGACATCACATTCTCCATGATTTCATTTTTATCTAAACCTCAATTATTAATAAAATTGTCTTACATTATTAATACTGTTAACTATGTCTATATACTGACAATATGCAATTATATTTATATATACAACAAAATAGCGGTTTACAGTGTGAATGGGAAGGCTAATTTGCATATCAATATTAAAAAATCAAATTTAATAAATATGTGCTTAGTATTATTGATTTCTAACTGTTTGGTTTTATTTTAATGAATATAAGCAAAAATCTCTTCAATGAATCTTAAATGAAATCCATTAACAAGATAAAATAACTGTCATTTTATTCTTTACTTCCTCTTATAACTAAATACTTAAATTAGAAAAAATAACAATGAAAGACGAGAGTGATGGAAGAGTAAGTTTCAGTTGTTCCATTTTTTATTATACTCCCTCTGTTTCAAATCTTTTATTATACTCCCTCTGTTTCAAATCTTTTTATCTGTATTCTTATTTAGTTTCATTAGCCTTTCTAATTTAATACGCTATTTTATTACATTAAAACTTAAATACTTGCACCCGGAGGGTGCATATATTTGCTAGTTTATATAATAAGATTTATACACACAAAACATGTATACATTTTTAGCAAACTAGTATCGCTGATCCTTTGCTAACTACTTAATAGCGAGTTCGATCCTGACAGGATGCATCACACTTGTAAGCTTGTGTCACATCCTACTCTTAGTGAACGATTTCGGTAAAAAAGGGGCACCCCATAGTATTTAATAGTTTGCAAGCTAGTCCGCAAAGCTCTTACTATTGAAAAGCGATACTTGCAACTTCGTAAAGATAAGAGGGTGTCCCATCGTTTTGAAGGATATCACAATGCAAGTGTAAAGAAAGATGAGGAGTCAGGATGTGTCGCGGTAAAATCCTGACACTGGTTCGTTTCTATCGATAAAACAGTAATAAATACTAAAAAACAATTAGCTATGGTTAGGGTTAGTATGGACGATGATGCACTTGCACTATCCTGTTTTTCGCAAATAAATCTTGATTCAAATGTCAAGAGAATTAACACTTAATCATAAATGTTTAGGACCGGCTTAGCTCAGGTGGTAGAGCACCCGCCTAGGAATCGTAAGGTTCCGGGTTCGATACCGGTCTCAGCGTATGAGTAGCACAGGATTGGGTAATCTGATCGTGTATACATTTTCTAGCCCTGTCTGATGGGGTTGCAAAATATGCCGACTTCACTTCTTCAGAGAGGTAGGGAACTCCCCCAAAATAGGGCTACCTGTTAGCCGTGGGTGGCGTCCTGAGATGCTTAAGGAGGGAATCTCTCTTAAATTCATTTATATGTTGTTTTTTGAAAATATTTTAAACTACGTTTTGCTCGAGTGATTGCTTAAATCGTATTTTTAACTTTTTGACACATTATATGGCCACTCTAGCGACATCTATTCTTGGCTGAAGTACCTGTCTTCTTGTTCTGTTTCTTGTTCTTGCTTTATCGCTATTCTTCTTCTTGCATTATTCCTATTCTTATTCTTCTTATTCTTTTTGTAGTCTTCTTCGTCTTGTAGACGTTTTTTTTCTTCTTCTTCCTCCTCCTCTTCTTCTTGCTTTATGCGTATTCTTCTTCTTCTTCTTGCTTTCTACTTCTTGCTTTCTACTTCTTCTTCTTCTTCCTTTCTACTTCTTCTTCTTCCTCCACCTACTCCTCTTCTTCTCCTTGCTTTATGCGTATCCTCCTCCTGCTCCTCTTCTTGCTTTATGCGTATTTTTCTTTTTTGCTTTCTTCTACTTTTTCTTCTTCCTCCACCTCCTGCCTTATGCGTATTCTTCTTTTTGCTTTCTTCTTCTTCTTCTTCTTCTGTCTTTCATCCATTTCTTTCTTTTCCTACTGCTTTTTGTGGTTTGGCTTTGTTTCTTTTTTGTTTTTTTTTTGTTTTTTGTTTTTTTTTTTCTTTTTTCTCCACAGACCCTGGAAAGAGAGGATTGTGCTAGACCAACGTAAACATCGAAGCCAATCCAAGAAAATGAAAGGAATTAAGAGGAGTAGTGAGACAATTGAAGTAACACTTGGCTTAGCCTCTTCAACATTGCATCAAACAGACAAAATGTCAACCGAACCGTCGGACATATCTCGATTCCTTTTTTCCGTTCTTTCTGTGATCTCTTTATTCAAAATCTTTCTCGACCTACTTCTCAGATTTTTTTTGCTGAGGCTTGATAATTAGTATTATTTGTACATCAACCGAAACGTTATACAGATAACAATGAAGATGAGGACAATAGTCCGAATAATACAACTAATACTTTTTCGACCTATCAGCAGGGCTTTGAATTTGCCGACTGTTGGAATATTTTACGTATATAAGCCGTGCTACGGTCCACCACTTAAATTTATAGACTAAGCGTGGTCCCGTGGTTTAAACCTCAGCCAATCAATAGCCCAAATACGTGGTTGGTTAACTACTTAATCGGCTGATATTGGCAGATGTCCATTTGCACTCATTGACGAAGGACCTACAATACTGAGTATCTCCGCTGGACATTGCACTTGTTTGAAGCCTAAAGGATGGTCACGCTGTTGGATTATTTTGTATATAAGTTGTGCTTAAATTTATTGACTAAGCGATGTCACGTGGTTTAAAAGTCAGCCAATCAACAGCCCGAATGCGTGGCTGGTTGATTACTTAAGCACTGATACTGAGAGACGCATTTGCAATAATTGACAAAGACATTGCAATATTGAGGAGCACCAAGTAACAACCAAAGGATTCTTTACCAAGGATTTCCACTGGACAAGCGCTCTTACTTGAAGCCTAAAGGATGGCCCATAAAATCGTAACAAACACATCTAGCCTTAGATCCGCTTCAGAATATACGCTTGCTTCCATTGTAATTTCTCTTGTAAGTTTTCTTTTTACTCAACTTATCTCGTCCCCACCCAGCAATCGTAATTTTTTTCCCTCTTAAAGTGGATATCTTCTGGTATCGAGGCTTGGTATCTTCTGACATCTTACATTAAATCTGACTAACAAGATGGAATTGTTCATCATCTTCATTTAACCCATTTCAATGTTATCTGCACTCTTGTTTATTTATCTATATATTAATAATGGAGATTCGCTTCCAGTTTTTGTCTGTAACAAAAATTACGTCACTGCTTACGTCACATTACCCCAAATCGTCATAACATAGAATAAACACACTCAAAATTTGAACATGCAACATCAGACAGTCCTCATTGTTTTTTAAAACATGTTTTAATAGATACATGACTGGTATTATATATCTATATATAGTTTGTTTTATTTTAATACATATTTAAAGTTTACATTTCAAATTGTTTTATTTTTTAATCCTGTAATAAATTTGATGATTTTACTTACTTGGGGTACAAACTCGCTGACATTGATTTTTTTACTCCCACCCATCAGGCAATATGTTTCAAAAATCTATTTTTACATCGCCCGGGGTGCGTTTTTTATTTGTACTAGTCTATTTAATTCAATCAATTACTCAGGCATTTTTTTATTTGTGTACTTGGTCACCCAACCATAGACGAATAACAGCAAGCATTCATTTTTCAGGTCCTATCTGCCCTACTCAATCCATTTACCCTAATTTGCAGCCAGTGATAGGGTTTCAATTCTGCAGATCTGGGGAATGTGAAGTACCTCTTCATCTCAGTTACTCCCACGTCCACTTTGGTTAGTACATATTAGGGTCCATTTATGGGTTAAATAGATAAGAAATGAGCTTTAAAATGTTTTTAAAAAATTGAAAATAAAGAATAAATTAAACAAACGTTTTCGGAATGAAATAAATCAAGGGTTGAAATGCTGTCAAATCCAACCAACCAACCAAACACAAAAAAATCCTTTTTCAGGCAATATCTGCCCTATTCAACCGTCCATTTACTTTAATTTTTCAGTTCACTATGTGTATAATATCAATTCACTACAATTCTTATAATCTTTTCTTTTCTTGGTGCCGTCGGCGCGGTATCAAATACACTAACTGTATCATCTGCAGAGAAATAAGACACACCACCACATTTCCCTTCGTCTCTTTTTCTTTCTTTCTTCTTCATCTCTTTTCTTCGTCTCTTTTATTCTTTCTTTCTTTCTTTTCCTTTGTCTCTTTTAGTCTTTCTTTCTTTCTTTTCCTTTGTCTCTTTTAGTCTTTCTTTCTTTCTTTCTTTTCCTTGTCTCTTTTAGTCTTTCTTTTTCCTTTGTCTCTTTTAGTCTTTCCTTTTTCTTTTCCTTTTCCTTTGTCTCTTTTAGTCTTTCTTTTCCTTTGTCTCTTTTAGTCTTTCTTTCTTTTCTTTTCTCTTTTAGTCTTTCCTTTAGTCTCTTTTTTCTTTCTTTTCCTTCGTCTCTTTTAGTCTTTCTTTCTTTCTTTTCTTCGTCTCTTTTAGTCTTTCTTTTCTTTCTTTTTCTTCTTTTTTCTTTCTTTCTCTTTTCCCTTCGTCTCTTTTAGTCTTTCTTTCTTTCTTTTCCTTTGTCTCTTTTAGTCTTTCTTTCTTTCTTTTCTTTGTCTTTCTTTCTTTCTTTTTTCCTTTGTCTCTTTTAGTCTTTTTCTTTCTTTTCCTTTGTCTCTTTTAGTCTTTCTTTTCCTTTTCTCTTTTAGTCTTTCTTTCTTTCCCTTGTCTCTTTTAGTCTTTTCTTTCTTTATTTTCCTTTGTCTCTTTTAGTCTTTCATTCTTTCTTTTCCTTTGTCTCTTTTAGTCTTTCTTTCTTCATTTCTTGTTTGTTTGTTTTTTGTTTGTTTGTTTTTTCTTTTCCTTCGTCTCTTTTAGTCTTTCTTTCTTTCTTTTCCTTTGTCTCTTTTAGTCTTTCTTCTTTCTTCTTTTTTTCTTTTTCTCTTTTCTTTCTTTCTTTCTTTTTTCCTTTGTCTCTTTATCTTTCTTTCTTTCGTTCTTTCTTATTTCCCCTTGGTCTCTTCTTTCTTTCTTTCTTTCTCTTCGTCTATTTCTTTCTTTCTTTCCCCTTGTTACTTCTAGTCTTTCCTTCTTTTACGTCGTCTCTTTTCGTCTTTTTCTTTCTTTCTTTCTTTCATTCATTCTTTCTTTCAGATATCAACACTGTCATTGTCCAATAATCTCAAAAGATGACGTCCAAAACTTCTTCCTCACCAACCCCCCTCATCTCCACCTACCAGCATGGAAGTGTGTGTAAATACAGTGTCATGAAAAAGCGTAAAGGTTTGTGAATGAACGGCTTTGAATATTGAATGATTTGTTCTCGGTATGACGCAAAACTGTACCTAGTAGTAAGGCTCTTTACACATAAAAATTCATATTACATTTTGTAAAAATATTATTTTGAATTGAAATGTAAGGTCGGTTGGTTGGTTGGTTGGATTTTATACCAAAGATGTTTTTATTTTATTCATTCGTGATGTGAATTTAAATGGTTTTAAAACACATTTTTTAAATCTATTTATCCCATATATTTGACCCTAACAGGTACTACCATTCCGGATCAGAGTGGACCTGAAAATAATGGCAATAAAGTAGTACTCACCATTTCACAGAGCCCAAACACTGAAACATCACAACTAGATGTAGTTTAACGTCATAAACAGAATACTAAGAGCCTCAGCCACTGCTTTCACCGGTTTTTATATGAGAGCAATACGGTCAGGACAATCATATGCATACTAGGGCTTGACGTAATCAGCCGATTGACCGAAGGGAGCCTCTCTGACCGTACGTCTATCCCAAGTGAGAATTAACCGAATTTTTTACATGAATCAAGATCGGGAGATAGAGAGAGAGAGAGAGAGAGAGATAGAGAGAGAGAGAGAGAGAGACCTAAGAAAAGGAAATAAAATCAATAATTATATAATTGTTTTTTGTTTGGTTTTTCATTTTAACTCAAGCCCAAACTTTCCTGAATTATGAAATCCTGTGCTATACCCCCACCCCCGTACATATGCAAATGTTGTACCGGTGTCATGCCAAACCGAAGAAGTATATGCAAATCTGAACAGTGAAAATTGGGATCATTAGGTCTTCAGTCTCACTCTCTCTTTCTCTTTCTCTCTCTTTCTTTTTCTTTCCCTCTCTCTTTCTCTCCCCCTCTTTCTTTCTTTCCCTATCTCTCACCCCTCCCTCTCTCCTATAAGCCGATCTTGATTCATGTCAAGAAGTCGGTTAATTACATATCTTTATTCACAAAGCGGACATCCATTTCAAAGCATTTGATAATCAACTTATTAAAATATCAATTAAAGAGAAGACCCGATACCAAGACACGGGATTGAACCTGGGGATCGGGTAGGAGATATTATGCCGGATCAAATGTTTCTATCAGTGGGTTCAACTTATTTGCAATTGTCTCATGTTTAATCGACTCTCTCTCTCTCTCTCTCACACACACACACCATGTCTCTCTTCTTTCAATCTCCTCTCTTTGATTCTCCTTCTGTCTTTAATTTCCTCTTTCTGTTTTAACGCCGCGTTATCTCACTTATTGTTCTCTCATCTTGCAACCCTTCGCGTTTGTTTCTGTACATACATCCTTTGGTTAAAATCAAACTTAATGGACCTAAATTCCACCATCGTATGTCACCCGACTGAAAGAAAAAAAAAAAAGAAAAAATCAGGGAATTAACTGAATTTAATGAAATATTCAGTGTTGATATATTAATGAATAAAAGATATAATGCACTAGTTATTTTATTTAAAAACTTTTACATTTTTTCAAGTCAGTTAACTTTGAAATACGTATCTTTGAGAAACTGTGTTACACCACAAAGATACGTTGTTCAAAGTTAACTGACCTGAAAAAATGTTAAAGTTTTGAAATAAAATAACAAGTGCTTTATATCTTTTATTCATTAATATATCAACACTGAAAATTTCATTAAATTCGGTTAATCTTATGAATTTTGGTATCCCTTTCTCTTTCGCGGGTTGACATACGATGGTGGTATTTAGGTCCGTTAAGTTCGATTTAAGCCCTTCTCTTTATTTTCTCCTTGTATATTTTTGTTATCATTGTCTGTTTCCCTCTCTTTCACACTCTCCCTCAACTCTCTCTCTCTATATATATAAGGTGTGTGATAAAAGTATCTAGATTGAAGCTGTATTTACCAAGATAGAAATGATACAATGAATGGAACGTTATTTTTTTTTCAGAATACAAGGTGTGTAAAAAAGTACAAAAAATGTCGATACTTTTTCCACACACCTTATATATATATATATATGTGTGTGTGTGGGGGGGGGAAGAGAAATGGAAGGGAATCCGACGGTATGTAGTATAGTGAGAAATTTGAAAAAGAAAACAGGTTTAAATAAAATGAGTGGTAAGTTTATTAAGAAGATCTACTTAACAGATCGAAACACTGCAGGGTCGGCTAATAAACTTACCACTCATTTTATTTAAACCTGTTTTTTTTTTCAAATTTCTCACTATACTATATATATATATATATATATATATATATTCTTATTCTAATCTTTTCGGTTTCATTCGCCCTTTCACTTTCCTTCCCTCTTTCTGTTTTCGCCCAACTTTATTTCGCTGTTACTGTGCGCGCCCCCTTTAATATCCTACGTGAACGTTTTCGGTACGCTCCTTCTCTATTATATTTCTGTATATTTCTCTTATCTCTCTCTCTCACACACACACTCCCTTTCTATCTATCTCTCTCTCTCACACACACACTCCCCCTTTCTATCTCTCTCTCTCTCTCACACACACTCTCCCCCTTTCTATCTCTCTCTCTCTCACACACACTCTCCCCTTTCTATCTCTCTCTTCTCTCTCCCCCTTTCTATCTCTCTCTCTCTCTCACACACACTCCCTTTCTATCTCTCTCTCTCTCTCACACACACACACTCTCTCCCTTTCTATCTCTCTCTCTCACACACACTCTCCTTTCTATCTCTCTCTCTCTCACACACTCTCCCTTTCTATCTCTCTCTCTCTCTCACACACACACTCTCCCTTTCTATCTCTCTCTCTCACACACACTCTCTCCCTTTCTATCTCTCTCTCTCTCTCACACACACTCTCTCCTTTCTATCTCTCTCTCTCTCTCACACACACTCTCTCCCTTTCTATCTCTCTCTCTCACATACACACTCTCTCCCTTTCTATCTCTCTCTCTCTCACACACACTCTCTCCCTTTCTATCTCTCTCTCTCTCTCACACACACACTCTCTCCCTTTCTATCTCTCTCTCTCTCTCTCTCTCACACACACTATCTCTCTCTCTCTCACACACACACTCTCTCCCTTTCTATCTCTCTCTCTCTCTCTCTCACACACACTCTCCCCTTTCTATCTCTCTCTCTCTCACACACACACACACACTCTTTCTATCTCTCTCTCTCTCTCTCTCACACACACACACACTCTCTCTCTCTCTCTCTCACACACACACACTCTCCCTTTCTATCTCTCTCTCTCACACACACACACTCTCTCCCTTTCTATCTCTCTCTCTCTCTCACACACACACACTCTCTCCCTTTCTATCTCTCTCTCTCTCTCACACACACACTCTCTCCCTTTCTATCTCTCTCTCTCTCACACACACACACACACACTCTCTCTCCCTCTCTCTCTCTCTCTCTATATATATATATATATATATCGTCAGACATAATCAAACAAGTTGTTATCATCAAGTCGCGCTGATAACACTGAATCCCATAATTCTCTTTCTTGAAACCCCACACAAACGGTCATCGCTCCTGGCAATTCCCCCACACGACATCGAGTATCAATACAGAGCTGATCAATGATATTTTTTGCTGGTCGGTCCACTCTACTGTATCCATGTGTAGATGTCCACAGGAGAACGTTACTTACGAGTTCGTCCTTACTTGTGGTAGAGGGGCTTCGTAAATAGATACAATTCAATGTCCTTGTGTCACATCCTCCTCGTGCGGAGGGGTTAGTAAATATGTATTTTTGTTTCTTTCCATCTCTGCTATTTCTTCTTCTCCACCATTTACTTGCCTTATTTCTTCTTGTCCTCCGGGTGCAAGTATTTAAGTTTTAATGAAATAAAATGTTGTATTAAATTAGAAAGGCTAATGAAACTAAATAAGAATACAGATAAAAAGATTTGAAACAGAGGGAGTATAATAAAAGATTTGAAACAGAGGGAGTATAATAAAAGATTTGAAACAGAGGGAGTATAATAAACGATTTGAAACAGAGGGAGTATAATAAAAGATTTGAAACAAAGGGAGTATAATAAAAAAAATAGAACAACTGAAACTTACTCTCCCATCACTCTCGTCTTTCATTGTTATTTTTTCTAATTTAAGTATTTAGTTATAAGAGGCAGTAAAGAATAAAATGACAGTTATTTTATCTTGTTAATGGATTTCATTTAAGATTCATTGAAGAGATTTTTGCTTATATTCATTAAAATAAAACCAAACAGTTAGAAATCAATAATACTAAGCACATATTTATTGAATTCGATTTTTTAATATTAATATGCAAATTAGCCTTCCCGTTCACACTGTAAACCGCTATTTTGTTGTATGTATAAATATAATTGCATGTTGTCAGTATGTAGACATAGTTAACAGTATTAATAATGTAAGACAATTTTATTAAAAATTGAGGTTTAGATAAAAATAAAATCATGGAGAATGTGATGTCAATAACAAAGAGAATTGTGACTTGTATAGTAATATAGTTTCGGTTACAGACAGACAAACCCACAATCTCCATTATAATAAGATATATATATATATATATATATATTGTTATTGTCTTCCATTATGCCCTATTTTTAAATAGTAATCATGAACCTAAAATAACCACAAGAGACGGAACAATTTTTCATTCCATTTTCCATGCCGCCATTACTTGACAAAAAGGTCTGACAAGAAGTTTATCTATGATGGAAAGCTACAAGAGAAATCATCTTCACTTTTCTTGGTTTTCGCTTAATCCACATTCGCGAACCAAAAATAAATTACTACGAGACAACCATTGACACACACACTATATATATATATATATATATATATATATATATATATTATATTTACCAACCCCTTCGCACGAGCAGGATGTGACACAAGGTCAATTTCTTAAGCGGAGTTTAACAGGTTTGAATTCAGAGTTTTTTTTCTGCTAGACTCGTTACCTAGCCATGGTTAAAGAGCCCAGTCTGCCCTGCTATTTACTTATAGCCGGAGGGAGAATTGGATTCATATATTTCCTAAGGGTATTAGAGCCATACGAAATGCAAACGGCTTCGTCGAGGTATTGAACTCGGGTCGACGAGTCCATTTCCTACGACTCTAACCATTCTACAAGGCGTCTCCATTATATTATATATATGTATTATATGTCCATTATATATATATATATATATATATAATATTATATATATATATATATATATGTGTGTGTGTGTGTGTGTGTGTGTATGTATGTATGTGTGTGTGTGTGTTTAAAAGCCTCAAATATATAGAATAATTTTTATTCAAAATTTAAAAAAAACTGTAATATGAGGGTGAAAATGATACCAATTGTAGCTGCTACCTTTTGGTCAGTCTGCAAAAGATTCTTTAAAAAAACTGGAGGAATTGAAAATCAGAAGAATTCAGACCATCCAAACTACAGCATTGTTCAGATCAGCTAGAATACTCAAAAGAGACCTGCATGCTGAGAATTTTGATATATAAGGAGTGTGATGGATCCCCGCTCCTACTTATAGACTAGAATAGATCATGTGACCTATTTCTTGGCCAATCACTGGCAGTACTCTGAGGCTGATACAATACTTAAACCGACCCTACTGGTCATAATTACTACAGCGTTCATTGACGAAGGACATGGGATTAAATCACTGGACCTTTACCAACACGCAGGATATGACTGATACGATCACCAAAGGATTCCATAACATAGGACTTTCTTTAAGCCCTTTTCAACTGGCCAAGGATGGCATTTAAAAACTTTACACTGCAGACCTAAGGAGACTTGCTGTCACTCAGTCTTTACTGAAAGACCACCAACTAAAGCTGGTGTGTAAAAACTCGCAAGTGAAATAATCATAATAAAACTCTATCCAGCGAGTGAATAAGAATCCCTACCTCGAGGATATCCATCACAGTGTTTCTCGATTCGTGCCACTCGAAAGCAGCCGAAAGCGAACTGGAATTAAATGCCCCAGGGAGGATTACAAATGCGTGATAGAAGCATACTTCAAAGCTTTGCTGAATCCATCAACAGTGCTCACCACAGGCGTATACAACATCTGGCGACAAAGGACTCAAGAGAACTATGCAAATACAAGAAACTGACAAAATCGAAATCTTATTATAATGGAGATTGTGTGTTTGTTTATCTGTAACCGAAACTATATTACTATACAAGTCACAATTCCCTTTGTTATTTACATCACATTCTCCATGATTTTATTTTTATATAAACCTCAATTATTAATAAAATTGTTTTACATCATTAAGACTGTTGACCATATCTACATGCTAATAACATGCAATTGAATTTATATATTCAACAAAATAGCGGATTACAGTGTGAATGGGAAGGCTAATTTGCATATTGATCTTTAAAATTTGATTTTAATAAATAAGTGCTTAGTATTATTGATTTCTAATTGTTTGGCTTTATCTTAATGGATATAAGCAAAAATCTCAGGGATAAATCTTAAAAGAAATCCATTAACAAGAACAAATAACTGTAATATTATTCTTTACTTCCTATTTTAACTAAATAGTTAAATTAGGAAAATTTACCAATGAAAGAGGGGAGTAATGGCAACTGATGGAAGAGTTAGTTTCAAAGTTGTTCTATTTTCCGATTATACCCCCTCTGTTCCAAATCTTTTTATCTGCATTTTTATTCAGTTTCATTAGCCTTTCTAATTTGATATGACATTTTATTATATTAAAACCTTAACACTTGCACCCGGAGGGTGCATATATTTGCTAGTATATATAACAGACAATGTGTCTCAAGAGCTCCAGAAGAAAACCGTCAAGCAGACAATGATACAATAGAAGTCGCCTGTCATGTCGGCGGAGCTTAGAATATGGTGACTGTATCCCCTGTAGAGGGGCAAGACCCACTCCTAATAGTATTGCTTGGTATAATGTGTTAATTCCATTACAATCATAATAATAATCACTTTGATGTGGTGTTAGCAGCACGGATATCCATGACAATCTCTTGCCAACCGTCCCTATCTTTCAATGTCGCCGAGGGGTTCTCTGTGCAGGACCCAGAATCCGCGTGTAGAAGCACGGTCAGGTACAAGCGCAGGCGCAGATGTATGCACAACAATTACAACAGTGTTGCCAATAGCCGCACGAATAGTTTCTCTGCATCCTCAGCGCTTTGGAGACCACAATTTTGGGATTATCCCCGTATATATATATATATATATATATATATTATATATATGAGGAAAAAATAAGTAAAGAAAAGAAATGTAGATGGGAAATATTTTCACACACATAAACTGACCGAAACACATGTGTAAGTCATATCGATTAATGTGATATCGATTCAATTCATTTTATCCATTTCTTTTCTTTACTTATTTTTTCCTCATATTGTCGGATTCAATTCCTTTTCATTTTCACATTTACATTATATATATATATATATATTATATATATATATTATATATATATATATGAGGAAAAGGGGGTTGGAATGAATCCGACAGAATTAGGTAAAATATAAGGAATGAAAGAACAAAACTCAGACAAAAATGTGTAGTATATTTCGCTGGAGTGTGGACCTCGTCTTCTTCAAAAGCTGAAGAAGCCGAGTTGATATTCCAGCGAAATATACAACACATTTTTTTTTCTGAGTTTTGTTCTTTCATTCCTTATATTTTATCTCATATATATATGTGTGTGTGTGTGTGTATGAGTTTGAGTGTGTGTGTGTGTGTGTGTGTGTGAGTTTGAGTGTGTGTGTGTGTGTCTAAATGATTTTACGTACGACTAAGACAGACATTGAAGAGTAGTTGAATTATATGTCGGTGTGCGTTACCATGGAAATAAATTGAAACCAAAAAATAATTTCTGTCTAAACATATGTCCTCAGAATTAATCACATTCAAGTGGAGTGTATCGCTAATTTCATAAGACGTCTATGGTTTTTCCAACATACACATCAAGTTCGTAGACATTTACATAGAAGGTAATACCATTAATGCCTTTATTGCCGTTTCAACAAGAAATGTCTACTTTTTACTTACAATTCTCAGTCTTTTCCTTGTAAATAAATATAATGACATTATGCTACGCGGCCGACAGGTGAAGCCAGAATTTCGAAAACATAGTTAGTTGAAAGGGTAGAGAGGTCACCATTCTGACAGTTGATAGTCTATAAATAAAAAAAGTTTCTATTTCAATTGTTTAAACTCAGAATGAGTTGTTGAATAGGAATAGTTTTGAAACAGATTTATTTGACTCATAATTGGGACCCTGAACAGGTACTACCACTCCAGATCAGTGGACATGGGAGTAATGACAATGAAAGGGTGTTCCATACTTTCCAGATATCCAGAACCTGGACGTCGCCATCCAATGCAGTTTAGTAACATGCTCTTTATTGTAGTTAGGAATAAGGATACGGAAAAAAACACAAAAAATGCTTAAATCATTAGATATACTAGCAAATATATGCACCCTCCGGATGCAAGTATTTAAGTTTTAATGTAATAAAATATTTGTATTAAATTAGAAAGGCTAATGAAACTAAATAAGAATACAGATAAAAAGATTTGAAACAGCAGGGAGTATAATAAAAGATTTGAAACAGAGGGAAGTATAATAAAAAAATGGAACAAACTGAAAACTTACTCTTCATCATTCTCGTCTTTCATTGTTATTTTTTCTAATTTAAGTATTTAGTTAAAGAGGAAGTAAAGAATAAAATGACAGTTATTTATCTTGTTTAATGGATTTCATTTAAGATTCATTGAAGAGATTTTTGCTTATATTCATTAAAATAAAACCAAACAGTTTAGAAATCAATAATACTAAGCACATATTTATTAAATTCGATTTTTTAATATTAATTGCAAATTAGCCTTCCCGTTCACATGTAAAGCGCTATGTTTGTTGTATATATAAATATAATTGCATGTGTTAGTATGTAGACATAGTTAACAGTATTAATAATGTAAACAATTTTATTAATAATGAGGTTTAGATAAAAATGAAATCATGGAGAATGTGATGTCAATAACTAAGAGAATTGTGACTTGAGTAGGAATATAGTTTCGGTTACAGACAGAAAAACACACAATCTCCATTATAATAAGAAATGTCGTTCAGTTCAGTTTAGAAAATAAAATCATTGTAAAACAATTTTAACTTTACAACCAGAACCAAGGAAAGATAATTCCTATTTTTTGTATTTTTCTATCAATTCAGTTACTTTTCATTTGTTCAAATTTGGTTCTCAGCGTATACAGAAATTTGGACAAATCTTCAAAGAAAGTCTTTTTTATAGGTTTTGCCAGATTAGCCATAATGGTAATCTGACACTGATTATGAAAAAGACTGAGTAGATTTAAGCTGAAGGTACAGAAAAGAGGAGCTCTTCATTTATGAGAGAGAAAAAAAAGGGGTTAACTGAGTTTAGAAGAGAAAAAAGATGGATTGAGTGTACAAAAATGGTTAAACTGAGTGAGGAAAAAATAATGTGAGTGCACAGAAAATTGAGTGTATAAAAATAGATTTAGTCTCCATAAAAAGTTTGAGTGTACAAAAATAGTTAGAGTGTACAAACATTTTAGTATAAAATAATGGTTTGAGTGTGTCAAAAATGATTTGAGTGTGACAAAAAATGGTTTGATTGTAAAAAAAATATGATATACCATAGTATGATAACTTAAATATTACAATGTTTTATATGTTTAAGAGCTGCTGCAAAATAGTTCAATATCTAAAAAGTATAATAATTTTGTTTTAAACCTCTCTCACTTTTTTTTTCGATCTTTTCATTGTATTCGATTAAAACAGATTAGCATTATCGCTTCCGCGCGCTCACCCCTTTCTCTATCTTTCCCCTACTCACTATCTTTATTTCTTTCTTATATTTTTTTCTGTGTAGCATGTCCTTTTTCTTCATAATAAAAACGGAATAGTCATTATTTAGCTGAGCTGACGACAATCAGACAGACGGGTATTTGTTTCTATAAAATAACATACCAAAAAAAAAAAAACTTCCACTTCCTTAGCTAAAAGCCCAGAAGTTGGTCTTAGTAAAAGTTAGGTTTACTTGTGTTGCGAATTTAAATGACTTACACCCTCCGCTTGAAACACTTACAAAGAGTTTTTTATTTTATTTTTTCTTCTTTCTTTTTCAAATATATTTCTTTTGTTAATTCTTGCACGTTTGCGTCTCATCTTTCCGAGCGACACCACGGCGCGATGCAAGTCGATATTGGTAGGATCTCGAACGGACTTCCGGGCAAGGGAAGCGCCTGAGTTGGGCTTTCACTTGCTTTTCATATCGGCATAACTGACAGAATGACAGGAAACATATGCACATGCGCAGAGGTGACTTCCGGAGACACTGGATATATGTGAAGAAACGATCAATAAGCATGTTCAATATTCACACCATTTAATGCGCACGCACTCGAAGCTTTCTTTTCTTTTTTTAACTGTTTTTTTTTCTAAGTAAAGCACACAATAGTCGACATGAAACTAAATTGGTATTCCATTGCCTGTGTATGCATTTATAGAACGAGACGCAGGTGAGAAGAAGTCCATGAAGGTGTCCATTTATTCGGGAAGAATTAATGGCTGACACTTGTCGAGGTTGACAAGGGATGAAACAGCATTTGTGTGTTTATCATTATTTGGATTATTCGGACTATTGTCCTCATTTGCATTTTTATCTGTACAACGTTTCGGCCGATGTGCCTTTTCGGCCTTCTTCAGGTATTTCTTGTCGGATTCGGAAACCTTCTTTTCGGACTCGGGAACCTTCTATTCGAATTCAGGAACCTTCTTGTTGAGTCCGAAAAGAAGGTTCCTAAGTCCGAGAAGGTTCCAGAGTCCGACAAGAAATTCCTGAAGAAGACCAGAGGGCACATCGGCCAAAGCACTGTATAGATAACAATGAAGATGAGGACAATAGTCCGAATAATCCAAATAATACTAATTATCAAGCCTCATCTCAAAAATGAGAAATATAAACTTTATTTTATATATATAAATCTGTGCGGTAAAGTAAGGAGATGATGGTAGGTGTGACGCTCCACCTAAGACACAAAAAACAATCTCCTTGGCATAGCGCTAGCGAAAAGGGGATAGTCTTTCCTCTAAAAAATTCCGATAATCTTTTTGTACGGTATATCAAAACTTTTCAGGTCATTTAATGCCAAATCACTTAATAAATTGGTAGAAATAATTTTCATGAATTTCATGTGTATTAAAAAAATAATAGAAATATTTATCATTAATTACTTGTGGCTGGTTTAGCTCAGTCGGTAGAGCACTTGCCTAGGAGTCGCAAGGTTCATTATCATAAATAAAAAAAAAACTATCAGCATCACTGGTATTCTAAGCCCCGCCGACAGTGTAGTTGAATATCGATAAACCGACAATAGCAATCAATAGCTATCTACCTTTTCTTGTCGGTACGAATAAACTCAAATGTATCGATAGACACATTCAATATTCGGTTAAAGAATGTTGCAACTGTGACAGACATTTCCCGTGATCAGAAGATTTATCATTCGTGAAAATATAATGAATAATACAAGTTTACACAAAAAAAAATCATATTGATTTGAAACCTAAAATGAATAGATTCCTTCATACAAAATGGCAACAACACTGGAATAACATCATCCACAATAAACTCTTCCTAATCAAACCCAATTTGGGAGGCTGGAGACCAACTTTAAGGAAGTCTAGAAAGGAACAAGTCATTGTGTCCCGATTACACCTTCGTCATATAAGACTAACGCACTCCAATATACTCAAACAAGAACAACAACCACAATGTGAAACATGTCAAACACCTTTGACAGTTAAACACTCATTCATGGAATGCAGGTTTCTTGCTCACATCAGAAACTGTTATTTTAAAGCAAACAATACGAAAGATCTGTTTGAAAATTTCAACATGGAGGATATTCTCTCTTTTTTGAGGTAAATAGAATTATACCATAGAATATAGACATGAAAAAAATCAATACCATACAACATAATCCCCAATAATGCTAACACATTGATAAAAACAAATTACTAAAAAGTATAAATATAAATACACGATATGTATCACTTCCTAACCGTTAGGCATGACATAACCCCAGACGGGTTGATATGCTGTTAAAATATATTAGGTTTAAGGCACTTTAAAACGGTATCGGACAATGGGGGAGAGGATAAAAATTTTGGTTAACGTTACGAGTCACACATATTTTGTCAGGTCCACCTACGCTAGTAGTCTCCAAACATTCATTTAGCCAAGAGGAGATAACTCTTGCACAGTAGGGGGCCTAATTAAAAGAGTGCGTATTGTGCATAACAACTTATACGCATTCTATGTGAATAAAAAAAATTAATTTATTATAATTATTCAGAAAGAAACTTTCCTAGTATTATTTGTATTATTCGGACTATTGTCCTCATATTCATTGTTATCCGTACAACGTTTCGGCTGATGTGCCCTTCGGTCTTCTTCAGGTATTTCTTGTCGAACTCGGGAACCTTCTTGGAATCGGGAACCATCTCGGACTCGGGAACCTTCTTTTCGAACTCGGGAACCTTCTTGCCGTAATCGGGAGTCATCATGAAACTTTGAATCTAACCCTTTATTCAGTCCACGGAAGTATACTGTCCTCATAGCTGGGGTACAGGTGTTAAGCTGTGTTAATTATCATTCTATGTTACTGCTGCCCCTGACCAGGATTCAACCTGCAGTATAGAGATAACTGTCACTTAGAACTGTCTTAACCTAACTCCTTTATCCACTAGGCTATGTGTACAGATAACAATGAAGATGAGGACAATAGTCCGAATAATCCAAATAATACTAATTATCAAGCCTCATCTCAAAAATTCAGAGAATATAAACTATATATATATATATATATATATATATATATAAATCTGTGCGGTAATGTAAGGAGCTGATGTTAGCTGTGGCGCTGCACCTCAGACGCAAAAAAAAACAATATCCATGGTATAGCGCTAGCGAAAAGGGGATAGACTCCCTCGCTGATTGGCTGATACTGACTTCAGGCCACCCTGACGACTTTTATGGTAAAAGTGCGGATAATCTTTTTTACTCTTCCTCGTATAATTTTATTTTCATTGATTTTCATCTATAATTTTTTTTTATGATGAAATTCACAAACAGAAATTTATCCTCTTTGAATATTTTCGTATGAGGAACAAAAACGCCCAACAAAAGACCTTAATATAATTACGTCATAAAAGAAGCTAGTAATATTTCTATTAGACAATCCCAAAGTGCAAACAGGTTGGAGAATCCATTAGAAGTACGATAGTCAGCATTTATATAAATGCATTGTAATATAAACGATAATATTTCCCAGTTGTATTAGATTAATACACCAATGAGAATATACTCTCTGTCTATCTATCTATCAATCTATCTCTCTGTATATTTATTTATATCAATATTTTCCTTTTATCTCAATCTAACTATCTATCTATCTCTATATCTGTTTTTTCAATTCCGGTCGTTATCTTCTCTCTCAATCTAATCCATTCTTTTCTTTCTGTCTTTCTTTCTTTCTATCCCAGATACACGTAGTCTTTTTAAAGTCAATATAAGTAAAGTAGTCGGGGCGGCTTGATGTCGGTATCAGCCAATCAGCGAGGGAGTCTATCCCCTTTCACTAGCGCCAGACCAAGGAGATTTTTTTTGTGTCTGAGGTGGAGCGCTACACCTACCTTCAGCTCCTTATTTTACCGCCACAGATCCCTGTCCTACTCATACGCTGAGTTGGCGAGGACCGGAGCTCAGTCGGTAGAGCGTTCGCTAGACACCACAGGTTCCTAAAGTCAATATACTCCATTCTATTTATCTATATCTCCCTCTCTCGCGGACTTATCTGAAAAAGGCTTTAAATCTTCCTGTTTTTAAAACAGAATCACGCGGAAAAACAAAAAAACAAAAACGATTTGTTGGATAAGTAATCTAAAAAAAAGAAAGGAAAAAGAAAAGAAAATAACCCTAAAAAACCTATAAATGATTTTTCTTTCAAAATTGTTTACTTTTAAGAACGTACAGTCTCGACCTGCCTTACCTATCTCACACTTAAGCTTCCCTTTCCTATCTCATTCATAACAACAAAGTTTTTCCATTAAAGTTAAAAGTTTTGGGGTGCTGATTCATAGAAGGATGTTATGTTTACCCAATTGGTCCCATTTATGGCACCCGTCAGACTATGTTTTTGTCGCATGTATACTGTCAGATAGAGATAGGATGTGCCAAGCGAGGGGGTTGAAGGAAAATGACCCGACTCAAATCCTGAAATCTCAGCAATGACCAGGCAGACGAAAAGAGCCATACAAGTGTTTATATATATATATATATATATATACTATTATATATATATCAATGTACGCACATGTACGAACAGAATGTTTTTGGGACCATGTGACCTTTAGGCACCCCTTTTTGCCTTTTTGATCTCGATTAAGAAAGGGTATGTTTTTCATCTACACCGTCAATATCCGGTTGTTTTAACAGACGATTTTTAGATTTTTTAAAATTATAAAACTAACCCCTAACCCTAACCCCTAACCCTAACCCCTAAAAAATAACCGGATATTGACGGTGTAAATGAAAAACATGTCCTTTCTTAAAGGAGATAAAAAAAGGGGTGCCTAAAGCTAATATGGTCCTGTTTTTTTATTATTTGCAAATATTTTTCGCAGCCTGACGATTGCTCTGCTTAAACGATTAAGCTTGCATAGCATGAAACTCATGGTAGCAGACTTGTTTTGATACAAATAAATATATACTAAAATATCTATCTCTCTGAATCTCTCTCTCCCTCTCTCTCTCTCTCTCTATATATATATATTGTGTGTGTACATATATGGATATGTGTGTATGTGTTGGTATATAGGTACTATGTGGTAGTGGATGAACACACACATATATATATATATATATATATATATATATACGCGTAGCATGCGTAAATTTTTTTGGTAGTATATAAGTTGTATGTGTGTATGTGTGTATAATGTGTGTATATACGTGCGTACGGGTACGATAATAGTAAGACGAGGGGAATTTCTAGAAATGGAAAAGTGATCATCAACATGTCGTTTCAATTACGGAATCAGCCATATTTCCTGGAGATGGAGTGGGAGAGAGAGAAATATAAACAAACTGATGTGTGTGTATATATATATATATATATATATATATATATTATATAGCGTTGGCATGAGGTTAACGGTAGTTGGTTACTGACATTTTTTTGCATATGATTTAACCAAAAGGCACGTGGTTTGAAAATCGCACATGCAAAAAACTGACTCGGTAACCAAGCACCATTAACTTCAAATCCAATCTACTCTAACTTTGCCATACATGCTCTATCAACGATATTGAGTACTATTTGCTATAGCACACTATATTATCAATATCAATTTGAAACGCCTCAATATTAACCTGAGTGCTTGGGAAAATCTAGCATCAAACCAGAAAGAATGGCGTAAGACATGTTTCGCCTAGATAAAGAGCTTTGAAGAAAATAGACTGAAACATCGAAATCAACTCCGACTAACTTAAAAAAAAATCTGACTCCCGCTTTAAGAAATTCATCCGTCAGTGTGGCTTCATAGCTGGGCTTGTTATCACTCAAGGAAACACAATGCCTTCTTGATTATATACTATATAGTTATATTATAATATCTACATCATTAAACATCTTATGCCCGTAAAAACCTTTTGAATTTTTTCGATTTTTTCGATTTTCCCGGTATTCGCATCAACGTCACCTGAATGAAGCATGCGATTTTTTCATGTATGAAACCTAGGGTTGTGACTGTCTATTGCCATCAAATAAATAGATATGTAATACCATTATATTTATATATATATATATATATATATATATATAATATATATATATATATATGTATATATTACATTGATATATATGCAGTGAATAGAATAAAACATTCTTAAATAGCCTACTAGCTAGATACATAGATCGACAGATAATATATTGCGAAGGAAGTAAGGTGTTGGATTTTGTGATATAAGGCATCAGGCAAATGGTCACTTCTACTTATAGACTCGCCTATACAAACACGTGACCTGAGAAGGCATTTTCTATTGCTCCAATCACACTGGCACTGCTGCTGCTGCTTATGCTGTATAATAGAGACCATATTCTGAGCATGTCATTGATACTTGGATTATCTCGGACGAAGGACTCTACAAGGAATACATAACCACTGGGATTTTTACTGGCTTGCGTACTTATTCCTTCATTACATCTGGAAACGAAGGATGGCTGCCAGATATTCAACAGATAATCTATTCAATAGATAGATAGAATAGTAGATAGACAGATATTTGATTTTGGTTAAGTAGGATATGACACAAGGTCAATTTCTTAAGCGGAGTTTAACAGGTTTGAATTCAGAATTTTCCTTCTTCTAGACTGGTTGCCTAACAAAAGTTTAAAGAGCCCATCCCGACCTTACTATCTATCCATCCTTATGCATCGCTGGTCGGCACCTACGGTGGGGTCTTTTTACAAGTCGGCGTATTTTTACAGCAGGGCTTAAAATCAATAAAGAGCCACCTTCTTTTATGGCGTATTGTTCTCACGTCAAATCCAAAAAGCCATTCTTAAAATTGATTTCGGAGGAGAATTTCATTTCTTTTTAAAATCAAACGGCTTAACTGAAATTTTAAAATTAGTGTCCGTCTCACGCACTAATATGTCAACTATCTGACGCCTGTCGCCCATTTTGTTTTGTTTTCCATAAAAGGCTCTTAAAAATAAATCATACATAATCATTCGTCCCAGTCAAAATCAATACGAATGTTTCCACATAATTGAGAAATGGCGTTGACTTTTCTATTTGAATTTGTTTATAAATAAACATTTCATGTTAAAACACGTTCAGCTGCCTTTTTTTAGCGTATCATAATTTAAAAAAACTTTTATTTTGACATTTTATTTTAGCAAAATATTAGAGAAATACGAGTTTATCCTTCTACTAGTGTGAGTTAAAAGCAGGGCGACGTTACCGAACGGTGATCGCCAACATCTCGGGGCGCACAAATTCACGGCCAACCTGTCTGGTTGGTTGGATTTTTCGGCATGTCAACCCTTGGGTTATTTTATGCTGAAGACGTTGTTTTATTTATTATTGTTTGGTATTAAATTTTTTTTTTTTCAAACTCATTCCTTTTAAACTCATTTTTTAAAACTACTACTGGTCTATTTAAACCTTAGGCACCCCTTTTTGATCTCGATTAAGAAAGGACATGTTTTTCATTTACACCGTCAATATCCGGTTTTTTGTTAGGGGTTAAGGTTAGGTATTAGTTTTATAATTTAAAAAAATAAATCTAAAAATCGTCTGTTAAAACAACCGGATATTGACGGCGTAAAGTATAAACATGTCCTTTCTTAATCGAGATCAAAAAGGGGTGCTTAAAGGTCATATGGTCCAAACCTTATATTGGATCCTAACAGGTCCTACCACTCATATTCATTTTACCTTTCATATATATATATATCATCATCATCATCATGTCGCGCAATTTGCACGGATATCCATGACGATCTCTCGCCAAACCTTCCCTATCATTCATCGACTCTGAGAGCTCCTCCGCGCAGCAGCCAGCATTCTTACACAGTTGGTCGATGTAAGTCCTGGTTGGGCGGCCCACGTTAGCATGTCCATGTGTTGGCCTCCACAGTAGTACGTCGCTTACGAGCTCATCCTTGCTTCTCCAGCAGTGTTCTGCATGCCTAACCCTCCTTACTCGTATGGTTTGTGATATGGGAGGCAGGTGGCCATACAATTGCTTCTTTGTGGGGTGCTGTTTCCACGACTTATTCAAGACCGCTCGCAGCATTCTTGTGCAGCTCCCATCTAGCTTATTCTCAAGGCGCTTCGTTAGGGTCCAAGTGGTACAGCCATATAGCAGTACCGATATAACCACAGCCTGGAAGACGGTATGCCTCTTAAACCAGTAGAAACATTCACATACCTAGGTAGTAATATCTCATCCACAGAAAGCGATGTTAACACACGAATAGGAAAGGCATGGTTGGCCACCAACAATTATCCGTCGTATGGAAATCGACCTCCCTGAAGCTAAGAGACGCTTCTTCCAGGCTGTGGTTATAGATTATATATATAGCAAATATATGCCCCCTCCGGGTGCAAGTATTTAAGTTTTGATATAATAAAATATCATATTAAATTAGAAAGGCTAATGAAACTGGCTAAGAATGTAGATAAAAAGATCTGCAACAGAGGGTGTATAAATCCGAAAAATAGAACAACTTTGAAACTAAATTCATCATTTCCATTACTCCCTCTTTCATTGGTTAAATTTTCCTAATTTAACTATTTAGTTAAAATAGGAAGTAAAGGATAATATTACAGTTATTATTCTTGTAAGTAAATTCTTCTTAAGAATTTATCCACGAGATTTTTGTTTTATATTTTAAGATAAAACCAATAACATTAGAAATCAATAATACCAAGCACATATTTATTAAAATAAATTCTAAATATCAATATGCAAATTAGCCTTCTCGTTCAAACTGTAAACCGATATTTTGTGTATATATAAATACAATTGCATGTTTATTAGTACGTAGTATGGGTCAACAGTATTAAAATGTAAAACAATTTTATTAAACTGAAGGGTTTAAAAGAATGAAATCTGAGATTGACGTAAAATAATTAAGGGAATTGTGACTTGAGTAGTAATATAGTTTCGGTACAGACAGAAACCCACAATCCATCTTTTAATAAGATTCTATTAGAAACTTTTATTCTATGTAGGAGTGAAGTCTGTTGGTTATTTTTGAACACTAAGTAATTGATATTTTAGATATTCATGCTGACAACTTTGGCCCAGGGAAACCACTCGAGTTATTAAGTCGACGTTAATTAGAAACCTATGAGGTGGATGTTTTATTTTCAATTTGATCAAGATGCCCCCGATTTTTTCTATGGCTTCCTCGTCGCTTGACTCTTCATCGATTCGTTCAAATGCGCGGGAATTTTAATAAATTGGAAACAAAGAAGAAAATCAAGTTTATTTCGATTGGTGGAGAAATTCTTTGCAGTTTTCACTTTTATCTAATATTTTCAGTATTGAATTTAGGCGTGCGGAGACGGGTTTGTTTTTTTTTGTTTAAAAAAAAAAAAAATATTTTTGTTTGTTTCCCAATGTTTGCTGTTTTTAAATACACTCTGGTTGTATCTATTTGGGCGGTACCATGAAGTGTTTTGAGGTACTCTATGTGTAATGGCTGTTGTAGGGGGAAATGGACACAGCGTTCCGTGTTCAAATACTGGACGAATCTGTTCGCATTTTACATAGCGAAAGATACTGATATGAACCGACATTTCTCTCTCTCCCCCCCTCTCTTCCTCTTTCTCGCTCTCTCTGTCTCCATATATATATATATATGTATATATATATATATGTATATATACATGAGGAAAAGGGGGTTGGAATGAATCCGACAGAATGAGGTAAAATAAGGAATAAAAGAACAAAACTCAGACAAAAATGTGTAATATATTTCGCTGGAATATTGAATTCAGCTTCTTCTGCTTTTATTGAATTATTAGGATAACTAGCAAATATATGCACCCTCCGGGTGCAAGTATTTAAGTTTTAATATAATAAAATATCATTAAATTAGAAAGGCTAATGAAACTGAATAAGAATGCAAATAACAAATTTGGAATAGAGGGGGTATGATTGAAAAATAGAACAACTTTGAAAGTAACTCTTCCATCATTTTCCATTACTCCCCTCTTTCATTGGTAAATTTTCCTAATTTAACTATTTAGTTAAAATAGGAAGTAAAGAATAATATTAGTTATTTCTTCTTGTTAATGGATTTCTTTTAGATTTATCCCCGATATTTTTGCTCATATTCATTAGATAAAAAACAAACAATTAGAAAATCAATAATACTAAGCATATATTTATTAAAATCATTTTTAAAGATCAATATGCAAATCAGCCTGCCCATTCACACTATAATCCGCTATTTTGGTGTTATTATATAATATACAATTGCATGTTTCCGTGTATGTAGATATGGTCAACGGTCTTAATGATGTAAAACAATTTATCAATAATTGGGGTTTAAATAAAAAATAAAATCATGGAGTATGTGATGTAAATAACGAAGGGAATTGTATAATAATATAGTTTCGGTTACAGACAGACAAACACACAATCTCCATTATAATAAGATACAAGTGTTTTATAGAAGGGGGAAATAGGTAGGTGGGTAAGTTTTTGTGGTGAGAGAAAGATGTTCATCATAACCAATCAAATTTTACCCTACACCCCAAAACTTACCCACCTAACTAGCGTTTCCCCCTTCTATAAACAACTTGAGATTTTAATTAAAATATCTTCTAATTTAACTAATGAAAGCGATATGTTTA
>CM042147.1:346632-381632 GCA_023376005.1 Doryteuthis pealeii
TAATTTAGAGAGAGATTAGGTGACTCCGGAGACACTGATATATGTGAAGAAACGATCAATAGCATGTTTTCAAATATTCACACCAATTTAATGCGCAGCACTCGAAGCTTTCTTTCTTTTTTTTAACTGTTTTTTTTTCTAAGTAAAGCACACAATAGTCGACATGAAACTTAAATTGGTTATTCCATTGCCTGTGTATGCATTTATAGAAGAGACGCAGGTGAGAAGAAGTCCATGAAGGCTGTCCATTTATTCGGGAAGAATGAATGGCTTGACACTTGTTCGAGGTTGACAAGGGAATGAAACAGCAATTTGTGGTTTATCATTATTTGGATTATTCGGACTATTGTCCTCATTTGCATTTTCTATCTGTACACGTTTCGGCCGATGTGCCTTTTGCCTTCTTCAGGTATTTTTGTCGGATTTCGCGAAACCTTCTTTTTCGGACTCGGGAACCTTCTATTCGAATGTCAGGAACCTGTCTTGTGAAGTTCCGAAAAGAGGTTCCTAAGTCCGAGAAGTTCCGGATCCGCGACAAGAAAATTCCTGAAGAAGACCAGAGGGCACATCGGCCAAAGCACTGTAATAGATAACAAATGAAGATGAGGACAATAGTCCGAATAATCCAAATAATACTAATATCAACGCCTCATCTCAAAAAATGAAAATATAACTTTATTTTTATATATAGTATATAAATCGGTGCGGTAAAGTAAGGAGATGAATGGGTAGGTGGTGACCTCCACCTAAGACAAACAAAAACAATCTCCCTGGCATAGCGCTAGCGAAAGGGGATAGATTCTCTAAAAAATTCGATAATCTTTTTTGTACGGTATATCAAAAACTTTGCAAGGTCATTTAAATGCCAAATCACTTAATAAATTGGTTAGAAAATAATTTTCATGAAATTTCATGTGTATTAAAAAAATAATGAAATATTTATCATGTAATTACTTGTGGCCGGTTTAGCTCAGTCGGTAAGCACTTGCCTAGGAGTTCGCAAGGTTCATTATCATAAATAATAAAAAACTATCAGCATCAATGGTATTCTAAGGCCCCGCCGACAGGTTGTTAGTTGAATATCGATAAAACCGACAATAGCCAATCAAGTAGCTATCTAACCTTTTCTTGTCGTACGAATAAACTCAAATGGTAATCGATAGACACAGTTCAATATTCGGCTTAAAGAATGTTGCAACTTGTGAAGACATTTCCCATGAATCAGAAGATTTAATGCATTCGTGAAATATAATGAATATCAAGTTAACAGACAAAAAAAAATCAAATTGATTGAAACCAAAATGAATAGATTCCTTGCATACAAATGGCAAACAACACTGGAACATAACATCATCCACACATAAACTCTTCCCTAATCAAGACCCACTTTGGGAGGCTGGAGACCAACTTTAAGACGTCTAGAAAAGGAAGCAAGTCATGTGTGTCCCCGATTACAGCAGTTTCGTCATACAAGACTAACGCACTTCCAATATACTCAAACAAGAACAACAATCACAATGGGAAGAATGTCAAACACGCTTTGACAGTTAAACACTCATTCATGGAAATGCAGGTTTTTGCTCAATCAGAAACCGTTATTTTAGAAGCAAACAATACGAAAGATCTGTTTGGAGAAATTTCAACATGGAGAGTATTCTCTCTTTTTTTGAGGTAAGATAGAAATATAACAATAGAATATGAGAATGAAAAAAGATCAATACCGATATACCCATAATCCCCAATAATGCTAACACAGTTGATAAAAACAAATTACTAGAAAGTATAAATATAAATACACGATATGTATCACTTCCTAACCGTTAGGCATGACATCAACCCAAGACGGGGTTGATATGCCTGTTTTATAAATATATTGGTTTAAGGCACTTTTAAAACGGTAATCGGACAATGGGGGAGAGGATAAAATTTTGGTTTAACGTTACGAGTCACACCTAAGTTTTGTCAGGTCCACCTACGGCTAGTAGTCTCCAAACATTCATTTAGCCAAGAGGAGATAACTCTTGCACAGTAAGGGGCCTAATTAAAAGAGTGCGTATTGTGCATAACAACTTTATACGGCATTCTATGTGAATAAAAAAAATTAATTTATTATAATTATTCAAAGAAACTTTCCTAGTATTATTTGTATTATTCGGACTATTGTCCTCATATTCATTGTTATCCGTACAACGTTTCGGCTGATGTGCCCTTCGGCTCGTTCTTCAGGTATTTCTTGTCGAACTCGGGAACTTGGCTTGGAATCAGAGGGAACATCTCGGATTCGGGAACTTCTTTTCGAATCGGGAACCTTCTTGCCGTAATCATGCGTGAGTCACATCATGAAAACTTTGAATCTAACCCTTTATTCAGTCCACGAAGTTATAACTGTCCTCATAGCTGGGGTACAGTGTTAAGCTGTGTTAATTATCATATCTTATGTTACTGCTCCCCTGACCAGAGGATTCAACCTGCAGTATAAGAATCTGTCACTTAGAACTGTCTTAACCTAACTCCTTTATCCACTAGGCTATGTGTACAGATAACAATGAAGATGAGGACAATAGTCCGAATAATCCAATAATAACTAATTATCAAGCCTCATCTCAAAAATTCAGAGAATAATAAATTTTATATTTATATATATATATATATATATATATATATATATATAAATCTGTGGCGTAATGTAAGGAGCTGATGTTAGCTGTGGCGCTGCACCTCAGACGCAAAAAAAAACAATATCCATGGTATAGCGCTAGCGAAAAGGGGATAGACTCCCTCGCTGATTGGCTGATACTGACTTCAGGCCACCCTGACGACTTTTATGGTAAAAGTGCGGATAATCTTTTTTACTCTTCCTCGTATAATTTTATTTTCATTGATTTTCATCTATAATTTTTTTTTATGATGAAATTCACAAACAGAAATTTATCCTCTTTGAATATTTTCGTATGAGGAACAAAAACGCCTAACAAAAGACCTTAATATAATTACGTCATAAAAGAAGCTAGTAATATTTCTATTGGACAATCCCAAAGTGCAAACAGGTTGGAGAATCCATTAGAAGTACGATAGTCACCATTTATATAAATGCATTGTAATATAAACGATAATATTTCCCAGTTGTATTAGATTAATACACCAATGAAAATATACTCTCTGTCTATCTATCTATCAATCTATCTCTCTATATATTTATTTATATCAGTATTTTCCTTTTATCTCAATCTAACTATCTATCTATCTCTATATATCTGTTTTTCAATTCCGGTCGTTTTCTTCTCTCGCAATCTAATCCATTCTTTTCTTTCTTTCTTTCTTTCTATCTATCCCAGATACACGTAGTCTTTTTAAAGTCAATATAAGTAAAGTCGTCGGGGCGGCTTGATGTCGGTATCAGCCAATCAGCGAGGGAGTCTACCCTCTTTTCACTAGCGCCAGACCAAGGAGATTGTTTTTGTGTCTGAGGTGGAGCACTACACCTACCTTCAGCTCCTTATTTTACCGCACAGATCCCTGTCCTACTCATACGCTGAGTTGGCGAGGACCGGGAGCTCAGTCGGTAGAGCGTTCGGCTAGAAACCACAAGGTTCCTAAAGTCAATATACTCCATTCTATTTATCTATATCTCCCTCTCTCGTGGACTTATCTTAAAAAGGCTTTAAATCCTTCTGTTTTTAAAACAGAATCACGCGGAAAAACAAAAAAAAACAAAAACGATTTGTTGGATAAGTAATCTAAAAAAGAAATTAAAAAAGAAAAAGAAAGAAAATAACCCTAAAAAACCTATAAATGATTTTTCTTTCAAAATTGTTTACTTTTAAGAACGTACAGTCTCGACCTGCCTTACCTATCTTACACTTAAGCTTCCCTTTCCTATCTCATTCATAACAACAAAGTTTTTCCATTAATGTTAAAAGTTTTGGGGTGCTGATTCATAAAAGGATGTTATGTTTACCCGATTGGTCCCATTTATGGCACCCGTCAGACTATGTTTTTGTCCCATGTATACTGTCAGATAGAATAGGAAGTGCCAAGCGAGGGGTAGGACGAGTGCTGAATCTCTCTCACAGTTGAAGGAAAATGACCCCGACTCAAATCCTGAAATCTCAGCAATGACTCAAGGGAGACGAAAACGAGCCATAAAAGTGTTTATATATATTATATATATATATATATATTATATATATCAATGTACGCACATGTACGAACAGAATGTTTTTTGGACCATGTGACCTTTAGGCACCCCTTTTTAATCTCGATTAAGAAAGGGCATGTTTTTCATCTACACTGTCAATATCCGGTTGTTTTAACAGACAATTTTTAGATTTTTTAAAATTATAAAACTAACCCCTAACCCCTAAAAAATAATCGGATATTGACGGTGTAAATGAAAAACATGTCCTTTCTTAATCGAGATAAAAGCTAATATGGTCCTGTTTTTTTATTATTTGCAAATATTTTTCGCAGCCTGACGATTGCTCTGTTTAAAAGATTAAGCTTGCATAGCATGAAACTCATGGTAGCAGACTTGTTTTGATACAAATAAATATATACTAAAATATCTATCTATCTCTCTCTCACACACTCATATATATATATATATATATATATTGTGTGTGTGTATATATACATATTGGGATATGTGTATGTGTGAGTATATAGGTACTCTGTGGGTGTGAATGAACATATATGCATATATATATATACGTAAGTAAAGTCGATGGGGCGGCCTAAAGTCGGTATCAGCCAGTCAGCGAGGGAGTCTATCCCCTTTTCACTAGCGCTAGACCAAGGAGATTGTTTCCAGCATCTGAGGTGGAGCGCCACATCTACCATCAGCTCCTTACTTTACCGCACAGATCCCTGTGCTACTCATACGCTGAGTCGGCGAGGACCGGTATCGAACTAGGAACCTTGTGGTTTCTAGCCGAACGCTCTACCGACTGACCTAACCCGGCCCCACTTAGCATACGTAAATGTTTTGGTAGTATATAAGTTGTATATGTGTATATATATGTGTGTAGATACGTGCGTATATATGTGTGTAGATACGTGCGTATGGGTGTGATAATAGTAAGACGAGGGGAATTTCTAGAAATAGAAAAGTTATCATCAACCTGTCGTTTCAGGGGTCAGCCATATTTCCTCCCCTCGGCCTGGGGAGAGAGGGAAAGGGAAATATAAAAAAACACACACACAGAGACATTATATATATATATATATATATATATATATAGTGTTGGCATGAGGTTAACGGTAGTTGGTTACTGACATTTTTTTGCATATTGATTTAACCAAAAGGCACTTGGTTTGAAAATCGCACAGGCGAAAAACTGACAGTAACCAAGCGCCATTAACTTCAAATCCAATCTACTCTAACTTAGCCGTAAATGCTCTATCAACGATATTGAGTACTATTTGCTATAGCACACTATATCATCAATTTGAAACGCCTCAATATTAACCCGAGTGCTTGGGAAAATCTAGCATCAAACCGGAAAGAATGGCGTAAGACATGTTTCGCTAGATTAAAGAGCTTTGAAGAAAATAGACTGAAACATCGAAATCAACTCCGACTAACTTAAAAAAAAAAATCTGACTCCCGCTTTAAGAAATTCCATCCGTCAGTGTGGCTTCATAGCTGGGCTATTATCACACTCAAGGAAACACAAAATGCCTTCTTATATATATATATATATATATATATATATATATATATATATACAATCATAAACATCTTATGCCCGTAAAAAATCTTTTGAATTTTTCGATTTTTTCGATTTTCCTGGTATTCGCATCAACGTCACCTGATGAATGCATGCGATTTTTCATGTATGAAACCTAGGGTTGTGACTGTTCTATTGCCATCAAATAAATAGATATGTAATACCATTATATATTTATTCTATTGTATTATATATATATATATATATATATATATATATATTGATAGATATGCAGTGAATGGAATAAAAATTCTTAAATAGCCTACTAGCTAGATACATAGATCGACAGATAATATATTGCGAAGGAAGTAGGTAGATAAGATTGATAGATAGATTGATAGATAGATAGACAAATAGTCGATTATGGCTAAGTAGGATATGACACAAGGTCAATTTCTTAAGCGGAGTTTAACAGGTTTGAGTTCAGAATTTTCCTTCTTCTAGACTGGTTGCCTAACAAAAGTTTAAAGAGCCCATCCCGACCTACTATCTATCCATCCTTATGCATCGCTGGTCGGCACCTACGGTTAACAGGGGGGTGGGGTCTTTTTACAAGTCGGCGTATTTTTACTGCAGGGCTTAAAATCAATAAAGAGCCACCTTCTTTTATGGCATATTGTTCTCACGTCAAATCCAAAAAGCCATTCTTAAAATTGATTTCGGAGGAGAATTTCATTTTTTTTTAAAAATCAAACGGCTTAACTGAAATTTTAAAATTAGTGTCCGTCTCACGCACTAATATGTCAACTATCTGACGCCTGTCGCCCATTTTGTTTTGTTTTTCCATAAAAGGCTCTTAAAAATAAATCATACATAATCATTCGTCCCAGTCAAAATCAATACGAATGTTTCCACATAATTGAGAAATGGCGCTGAATTTCTATTTGAATTTGTTTATAAATAAACATTTCATGTTAAAACACGTTCCAGCTGCCTTTTTTTAGCGTATCATAATTTAAAAAAAACTTTTATTTTGACATTTTATTTTAGCAAAATATTAGAAAATACGAGTTTATCCTTCCTACTAGTGTGAGTTAAAAGCAGGTCTGACGTTACCGAACGGTGATCGCCAACATCTCGGGGCGCCACAAATTCACGGAAACCTGTCTGGTTGGTTGGATTTTTCGGCATGTCAACACTTGGGTTATTTTATGCTGAAGACGTTGTTTTATTTATTATTGTTTGGTATTAATGTTTTTTTTTTTTTTTTCAAACTCATTCCTTTTTAAACTCATTTTTTAAAACTACTATTGGTCTATTTAAACCTTAGGCACCCCTTTTTGATCTCGATTAAGAAAGGACATGTTTTTCATTTACACCGTCAATATCCGGTTTTTTGTTATGGTTAGGGGTAGGTATTAGTTTTGTCATTTTTAAAAATAAATCTAAAAATCGTTTGTTAAAACAACTGGATATTGACGGCGTAAAGGAAAAACATGTCCTTTCTTAATCGAGATCAAAAAGGGGTGCTTAAAGGTCATATGGTCCAAACCTTATATTGGATCCTAACAGGTCCTACCACTCATATTCATTTTACCTTTCATATATATATATATATATATAATATATATATATATAGAGAGAGAGAGAGGAGAGAGAGAGAGAGAGGAGGGGGGCAGCGCGTGGGCTAGTGGTTAGAGTCGTGGAGAATGGACTCGTCCGATTCGAGTTCAATTCCTAGACGAAGCTGTTGGCATTTCACATAGCGCTAATACCCTTGGGAAAGGTATGAATCCATATATTCTCCCTCCAGCTATGGGTTAAATAGTAGGCAGCCTGGCTCTTCAGCCTTGGGTAGGTAACCAGTCTATGAGAGGGATAACTCTGAATTCAAAATTCCTGAGGTCGGTCGTTGATTGGGTTTGTGGCAACCCTTGATGCACCAATTCTTTCTATCGACTGTGCCAAAAAGTGCGGATGGTCCAACACAAGCCTTCACCACTATAAACAAATCCCTGTGTGGGAGTTCATTGTGTGTATGAACCCTCATACGTCGATAATCGACGGGAGAGTCCATTTATATATATATTAGAAATCTTCGGAAAATTTCTATTAGAGAAACTAGCAAATATATGCACCCTCCTGGTGCAAGTATTTTAGTTAAATCTTATAATAAAATATTATATTAAATTAGAAAGGCTAATGAAACTGAATAAGAATGTAGATAAAATGATTTTGAACAGAGGGGGTATGATTGAAAAATAGAATAACTTTGAAACTAACTCTTCCACCATTTTCCGTTACTCCCGTCTTTCATTGGTAAAATTTCCTAATTAAACTGTTTAGTTAAAATAGGAAGTAAAGAATAATATTACAGTTATTTCTTCTTGTTAAGGGATTTCTTTTAGGATTTATTGAAGAGATTTTTGCTCATTTTCAATGAGATAAAACCAAAGAATTAGAAATCAATAATACTAAGCATATATTTATTAAAATCAATTTTTTAAGATAAATATGCAAATTAACCTTCCCATTCATACTGTAAACCGCTATTTTGTTGTATATATAAACACAATTGCATGTTATCAGTATGTAGACATGGTCAACAGTGTAAGTAATGTAAAACAATTTTATTAATAATTAAGGTTTAAATAAAAATAAGATCATGGAGAATATGATGTAAATAACTAAAGGAATTGTGACTTGTATAGTAATATAGTTTCGGTTACAGACAGACAAACCCACAATCTCCATTATAATAAGATTTCTATTAGAACTTTTATTCTATGTAGGAGTGAAGTGCTGTTGGTTATCTTTTTGAACAACTAAGTAATTGATATTTTTAGATATTCATCTGACAACTTTGGCCCAGGGAAACCACTCGAGTTATTAAGTCGACGTTAATTAGAAACCTATGAGGTGGATGTTTTAAAATTTTCAATTTGATCAAGATGCCCCCGATTTTTTTCTATGGCTTCCTCGTCGCTTGACTCTTCATCGATTCGTTCAAATGCGCGGGAATTTTAATAAACTGGAAACAAAGAAGAAAATGAAGTTTATTTCGATTGGTGGAGAGATTCTTTGCAGTTTTCAGTTTTATCTAATATTTTCCAGTATTGAATTAGGCGTGCGGAGACGGGTTTGTTTGGTTTTTTTTGTTTTGTTTTGTTTTTAAATATTTTTGTTTGTTTCCCAATGTTTGCTGTTTTTAAATACACTCTGGTTGTATCTTTGGGCGGTACCATGAAGTGTTTCGAGGTACTCTATGTGTAATGGCTGTTGTCGGAGGAAATGGACACAGCGTTCCGTGTTCAAATACTGGACGAATCTGTTCGCATTTTACATAGCGAAATATACTGATATGAACCGACATTTCGCTCTCTCCTCCTCTCTGTCTCTGTCTCTCTCTCTCTATATATATATAGATATATATAAGATTTTTGGATGTTTGTTTTTTAGAAGCACTGTTGAATAAAGTATATATTATTATTTATATTTTTGCTTGAAGGCAATTACAATGCGTATATCGCATAAAATTCGATAATTATAGAAAATATGATATATATATATATATATATATATATATATATATATATTATAATGGTACACAGTAATAACCTACTTGAGTTTCACCATAAGGATCTTCAGGGTTAAATCCACTGAATTAATCAAGATATTGATTAATCACAACCGATTGCACGTGTGTATTTTTTGGCAATAACGGTTAGTGACAGACTCGCAGTCAAAGAATGCCGGTTTTAAAATTTGAAAATGAACGGAAGTGATATTTTTCCAAAGGACCAAAATATAAGCATTATGAGAAATCCCCTTTATATTATTGCTTTAATGATTTATAAGAATTATAAGGATTATCTATATTATTATAGTGTTTAGTGCAACTAAATGTGATTTTGCTAATATATACATAAACTTTTATTTATTTTATTAAGAATTATTAGAATGTGTATATATATTCACATGTACGGGTGTATTTTTCCATTTAAATGGTCTTATTAGTAATTAATAATAATAAATAATAATGTAAACAGATGATATATAGTTATATTTTATATATATATATATATATATATAAATATGTGTGTGTGGTGTGGTGTGTGTGTGTGTGTGTGTGTGTGTCATCTGTTTACAGATTTGATTTCTCTGGTGATCGTAAAGCATATACATAGAGGTATGAATTTAAAAAAGTTAAAACACCGCTTCTTAATGGCAGAATAACAGATCGAGCTGACGTAAAGTAAGTCGGGTTTAGCTCCTAGTCGGAGTTAGTTGCTGCTGTGTCTAGCCGCATTGATGAGGCTGAAATGTCGAAACACGATGTCTGCTGAATGACATATATATATATATATATATAATATATATATATATAGTGTATATATATATATATATATGTATATATATATATATATATATTCTGTTCCGGAACTTTTCAAGTTAGGGATAAATAATAACACTTTATTTTTGCAATACAAAATTGTATCTACCATAACTCTTAGGATAATCAAATATCCAAACTCTCGAGATTGGCTAACGGCTCTATATCGTTCAGCGTTCCCGAAAGTGATTTTTTAAAAAAATTCTTTTCGAACATTTAAAAAAAAATTTCTCCGTTTTTCTCCAAAATTTCTTCAAAATAAAATTTCACTCTGATGAAGGTCGAATTTTCTCTGTGTACGGAATATTTTTACATTTTTCTATTATTATTATTATTATTATTTCATTTCATTTATTTATTTAATGATAATAATAGTTTGAATCGTGTACACAAAGATAAACTGACCGAAACACGTGTGTAAGTGATATTGATTAAATTCATCTTTTATTATCCATTCTGTACTTTCTTTTCTTTATTCATTCTTCCTCATATTGTTGGATTCAATTCCAATTCCATTTTTACACACACACACACACACACACATATATATATGCATACATAAATATATATATATATATATATATATATATGCATACATACATTTCTTTTTTCACTAGTTTCCCTCAGTCTCTCGTTCTTTGACACTCGCAGTTGTCTGTCGACTCAGCTCTCTAGCCTAGGTGTGCGACAGGTGGTCACTGGTGCTCGACTCTTCGAGTTGCGTAGAGTCGTGTAGCAAATGCTCAGACTTTTTACATCGTTCAGACTTTGTTTAGACTTTCGGACTAGATAATTAAACTATGCATTCGTATATAATTCTTATGTCAGTTTTATTCTGTATAAACTGCATACGTGTTCCTTTACTTCAGTATTTATGACATATTTTTTGTCATTCAGATTTTGTAAAAAAAACAGTTTATTTATTTAGTGCTCCAAATGCCTTTCTGTCGCGTCCCAACGCCACGATTTGTCTCACCGTACCCCATCGTACCATTTTGCTGCTTCCCCTAAATCTTCCCATCGCCACTTTTTTGCCTACCCTAGATATCCCCGCTCTCCCCATGGAGTGGTTTGCTATCATAAACTACAAATAAAACGCCATCTACTGTTTTTTTTTCAAAAGCAAGGGAGATAATCACTAATTGTTCTCCTACAACTGCAATGGTCATTTCCAAAGCTTGTTTTAATCTATTATATTATATATATTATATTATTAATCTTATTATAATGGAAGATTGTGTGTTTTTTCTGTCTGTAACCGAAACTATATTCCTACTCAAGTCAAAAATACTCTAGTTAATTGACATCACATTCCCATGATTTTATCTTTATTTAACCTCAATTATTAATAAAATTGTCTTACATTATTAATACTGTTAACTATGTTACATACTGACAACATGCAATTATATTTATATATACAACAAAATAGTGGTTTACAGTGTGAACGGGAAGGCTAATTTGCATATTAATATTAAAAAATCGAATTTAATAAATATGTGCTTAGTATTATTGATTTCTAACTGTTTGGTTTTATTTTAATGAATATAAGCAAAAATCTCTTCAATGAATCTTAAATGAAATCCATTAACAAGATAGAATAAATGTCATTTTATTCTTTACTTCCTCTTTTAATTAAATTAGAAAAAATAACAATGAAAGACGAGAGTGATGGAAGAGTAAGTTTCAGTTTTTCTATTTTTTATTATACTCCCTCTGTTTCAAATCTTTTTATCTGTATTCTTATTTAGTTTCATTAGCCTTTCTAATTTAATACAATATTTTATTACATTAAAACTTAAATACTTGCACCCGGAGGGTGCATATATTTGCTAGTATATATAAAGGACAGTTGGTATGTATGTCCGGAGGAAACAATGAAAATAAAACAATTAACGACAAAGTAAATATACATAAATATTCACTATCATCATATCTTGGTTTTTGAGCAAAAATAATGAAGATTTGTTTTATATTCGTGAAGATAATTGAAAAATCAAATTTAAATGATAACAGCACGGAATTTTTTTTTGTATTTAATATTGTAAATAGTAGACATTATTTTTCTTTTCAGAGTGGCTGCATCAGCACAAGGTCTTTTTTTACGTGGGGATTTTAATGGGACATCCTGTGGGAAACCAACTCACGATTCAGTGGATCTATGAGACTAAATTTTTTAAAATTCCCCTTCTACCCAGGCGATTTTGGGTAGCCACTTCTAGAACATATATAAAGGGCAGTTGTGTGTATCTGTATTTCCGGAGGAAACTTCGAAAATAAAACAATTAACGACAAAGTAAATATATATATATATATATATATATATGAAATGACCGTTAGAAGAAAGAATGTGCAAAACAGAACGCTGCTAGTCAAAAGTTGGAATATTTTTTTATCAAAAAATGCGCTGTCAGTATTAAAAATAAAATGAATCTTATTTTTAATTTAAAAAATCAGAAGCATTATAGTTTATAATAAGACTCAAAAAAGCCTGATGTAAAATTATTTTAAAAAGTGTATAATTATATAAAAAGTGTATATTAAAATATCAAAATTGTTCGTAATACACTCCAACTATTAAATAAGTAACCAATAAGTGTAGGTAAAATCCGTGGTGTTTATGGATAATATCTTCAGAGGAGTAAACATCCATATGTATAGTTTTTTCATAGACAAGTAAGTGAAATAAAATGGAACTTAATCCGACAGTGTGAAATTGATATGTTGAAAAAACAAAAGATGTTTACAAAAGCATGGGATCATCAGGAGAGAAATATATATATTAAATATGATCAGGGTTTGGTTTTTGAGCAAAAATAATGAAGATTTGACTTGTATTTGAGAAGATAATTAAAAAATGAAATTTAGATAACCTCATGGATTTTTTTTCTTTGATATTTAATATAGTAGACATTAACATTTCTTTTAAGTAGCTGCAAGGTCTATTTTTTGCATAGGGATTTAAATGGGGCATCCAACGTGGATTCAACTCACGATTCAGTAATAAAGGATAAGAGGGATTAACTTTTAAAAAATCCCTCTCTACTCCGGCGACGGCGGGTAGCCGCTGCTAGAATCCAATAGATGACAATTTTCAGAAAATATTGGATGTAAGTGTTGCTGGGGAGTTTGCCTGCGGAGTAGCTAACGTACTGGACTGCAACATCGTAGTGATCTGGTTCAAACTTCAGTAGTGCTATAACGTCCACTTTCTGAAGCACTATGGTCTTAATATCTCTAGCTGAAGAAACTTGGAGTTTGAAGGAGGAATACAAGAGAAAACTGAGTATTTGCCTCGGGCCGTTGCTGAGTTTCACGCTTAAATCAAATCAATAAAGACAATATGAAGAGGCATCTTGGACAACCAAATAAAATCAGTGACATTATCAAGAAGAAAAATAGTCAAGTAGTTTAGTTATGTAGGAGGCAAAAACAATGCCACCTTTGCCAACCTTGAAAACAAGAGATAATTTAAGAACAGAAGAACCAAAGGAAGACCTTCAGAACGGGAGAATCGCTAAATAAGAGAGAATAGCAAACTAAATCTAATAATTGTAGAAAGAGTAGCAAAGAACAGGAAGAAATGGAAGGGTTGTGTAGACAATAATGAAAATATACATAGAAAACTATGTATATTAATGTATATACTACGAATCCAACAACAACAACAATAATAATAATAACAATAATGATAGTTGGTGCACTTGGAACAGTCCCAAAAGGATTGGAAAAGGGTCTGAAATGTTTGGAAATCAGAGGAAGTGTTGAAACCATTCAGAACACTGCACTGCTGCAATCTGCCAGAATACTCAGAAGAGTCCTGAAGACCTGAGAAGACTTGCTGTCACTCAGACTCCAGTGAAAGACCATCAGCTAATACTGATGTGAAAACTCAAAAGGAGCAAATAATAATAATAATAATAATAATAATAATAATAATAATGTAGCAAACTAGCACAACGAGAATACAAAACTAGAACACGACTGGGTTGGGAGGTGATCCCACTGGGAATTGCAAAAAATTAAATTTTGAACCACAAAAAATGGTATATGCATAAACCAGAATCTGTTCTTGAGAATGAAACGCACAAAAATTCTCTGGGACTTTGAAATTAAAACGGATCACCTTACCAGCAAGAAGACCAGACCTAGTGTTGATTAAAAAAAAGAAAGAACTTGTCAAGTGGTGGATTTTGCAGTGCCAGCGGATCACAGGGTGAAGTTAAAGAAATGAAAAAATTGACAAATATCTGGACCTTGCCAGAGAACTGAAAAAGTATGGAATATGAAAGTGAAAGTTATACCAATTGTAGTTGGCACTTGGAACGGTCCCAAAAGGATTGGAAAAGGGTTTGGAAAAGTTTGGATATCAGAGGAAGGATTGAAACCATTCAGAACACTGCACTGCTGCAATCTGCCAGAATACTCAGAAGAGTCCTGGAGACCTGAGGAGACATGCTGTCACCCAGACTCCAGTGAAAGACCATCAGCTAACACTGATGTGAAAAACTCACAATAATAATGATAATAAACAATGCAACATGGTATATGCATAAGCAAGAATCTCTTCCTGAGAATGAAACGCATAACATTCTCTGGGACTACGAGATACAGACGGATCACCTTATCCCAGCAAGGAGACAGACCTAGTGTTGATTGATTGAACTTGTCAACTGGTGGATTTTGCGGTTCCAGCAGATCACAGGGTGAAGATGAAGGAAAACGAAAAGATGGACACATACCTGAACCTGTCCAGAGAATTGAAAAAGCTGTGTAATATAAGCAATCGGCTAGAATACTCACAAGATTCCTAGAGACCTGAGGAGACTTGTTGTCACTCAGACTCCAATGAAAGACCATCAGCTAACGGCTGATCAACAACATTATCATGATCATCATCATCAACAACAATGATGATAATAATAATACTAATGAGAAGAAGAAGAAGTTTGGATTGATCGATTTTAACGGTTATATATATATATATATATATATTATAATATATATATATATATATATTGTTATCTGGCTAGTCCATTTACTTACAACCGTTTTCACTGTGACTTTATGGAAAATCGAAACTAATCCTAGTAAATTCTTATCATGAACTAATTATTTGTTGGTAAAACAAATCTACAAAATATTTTTTTATAACTAATCATCAATATTTTGGTTTCCATAATAATGAAGAAGAAAAAACTGCGAAAAGAAACTAATAATTTCTGTCATGAAATAATTACATTGTATCTGGAGCAAGAGAGAAATGTACCACATGCCATACCAAGCAGACAAACCGACCGAAATGGATAGATAGATATGTGAAAACTGGGATGGACAGATATATACAGATATATTAGAAGACCGAGATAAATAGATAAATATGCGAAGACTGAGATAAATAGATAAATATGCGAAGACTATCTCTCTATCTCTCTCTCTCTCTCTTATATATATATATATATATATATTGTGTGAAGAAAGGAGGTGAATCCGACGGTATGTAGTATATTTATAAAAATGAAAAACACAGGTTTAAATGGGTTATTTGGTGAGTTTATTGGCCGACGCTACAGTGTTTCGATCTATTAATTAGATCATCTTCAGGGCATTTGTTGGTATATGGAAGGTGATAAGAAATTATTTATCACAGAATAACGAGAAAAGCGAGTGGTAGTCATTGTTATTCAGTCTGTTTAAAAAATTTTGAGGTTTTAAAAAAGGAGACGGTTTGAAATAGGACGTCAAATATTCTCTATTTATGGCGTGAGTATGGGACGGTGTAGGTGTGTGTATCAAAAGGAAACATTGTGCATTTTTTAGGTGTGTGTGTTGTGTGTAAACTTTTTGCGATAAACGACAGCGGAAGTAAATACATATATTGTATTCTATTTATTATTATGTTAAATATGAAATAGAATATTATTGATTGAAAATTACAAAATATTTAAGTATACAAAGAAAAACGGCCTTCATCAGAGTAAAATGTTTGATATTTGAAGTTAAAACGGTCAAAATATTTTAAACGTTTAAACTTCAAATATCAAATATTTTACCCTGAAGAAGGCCTGTTTTTAAATATATATATATATATATATATATATATGTATGTATATGAACAAAAAGTGGTGAGACAAACAGGAATATTTTATGCCATTTTTATTATTTGCTAAATGTCAGCTAGCAAGCGCCGTTGACTTCGTGTCTTCGCTAACCTTCCCCCCACATATATATATATATATATATATATATATATATATATATATATATATATATGAGAGAGAGAGAGAGAGAGAGAAAGAAAGAGAGAAAGGGAAACATAGACAGGCAGACAGAGTGAAAAATATTGTGCACTGAGCTAGTTAGTTAGATAGAGCTAGATAGATAGATAGATAGATACACCCTTTGCCAGGTCTTATGCTTCATCATGTTAGTTACCTAGCTACTTCTGCTTAGTTAATTCTAATAGGAAAACCAGCTGAGTTGTCGATCACCAGACCGTGCGACAGCTAGTAATGGGTTACCTGGTAACAATGGCACACTTCAAGTGAACTGGTTCTATATATTAAGCTGAGTCATCAAACTCACTTTGGTGTTTAGAAATGGTAGCATATAGCTAAAATAGTCACGACTGTCTATTTTATGTTCGACGATTAATGGTTGGGTTCAAATTAAAGGCATGGATTAGCAAGATTAAGGCGAAAATAAACATAGACCAATTTTTTGCGGGTATTATTTCTGGCTGTTATTCTGAAAGGTTTGCCAAATGTTTTCCTGGACATTATTTTGTCGCTGACCTTCAAGAGGTGGTTGGAAAATTATCAAGAAAAAAAAGAAACCTACGTATTTTTGGGCGCATTGAGTAATAGCTAACAAACGAGATTAGCAGACAATTACTGGAGCTCACCTTCTGGTCTTGTGCCAAACTTAAATAATAAATACTATGATAATAAATAATAAATAATATACCAACTAGTGTTGTTGCTTTTTGTTGGATGGGTGGGGGGGTGTTCGAAGGTATTTTCGCTGTTTTGTTGGCATTCTTATATAAGTATACATGAGAAGACCAAGATAGATAGAAATCCGAGGAATAATTGAGACCATCCCGATAACAGCATTGGTGAGATCGGCTAGAATATTCAGAAGAGTCTAGGAGACTCGGGGAGACTTGTCGTCACTCTGAGTCCAGTGGGAGACCATGAGCTTCCGCTGGTGTGAAAAACTCACAAGAAGTGAAATAATAATAATAATAATAATAATAATAATAATAATAATAATAAGAAGAAGAAGAAGAAGAAGAAGAAGAAAGAAAGAACTTGTCAATTGATGAATTTTGCAGTGCCAGCAGATCACAGGGTGAAGCTAAAGGAAAATGAAAAAATGGCCAAATATCTAGACCTTGCCAGAAAAAAAGTTATGGAATATGAAAGTGAAAGTGATACCAATGGTAATTGGTGCACTTGGAACAGTCCCAAAAGGATTAGAAAAGGGTTTGGAAAGTTTGGAAATCAGAGGAAGGATTGAAACCATTCAGAACACTGCACTGCTGCAATCTGCCAGAATACTCAGAAGAGTCCTGGAGACCTGAGGAGACTTGCTGTCACTCAGACTCCAGTGAAAGATCATCAACTAACACTGATGGGAAAACTCATAATAATAATAATAATGATAAAAGCTGTGCATGCACTTGTGTTGGTGCACTTGACTGGAAGATCTGGAAATCAGAGGAAGAATTGAGACCATCAAGACTACTGCACTGCTGCAATTGGCTAGAATACTCAGAAGAGTCCTGGAGATCAGAGGAGACTTGTTGTCACCCAGACTCTAGTGAAATACCATCAGCTAACGATGATGTGAAAAAACTCAAAAGGAGTGAAAATAATAATAATAATAATAATAATAATAATAATAATAATAAAAAGGAGTGAATAATGATAATAATAATAATAATAATAATAATAATAATAATAATATAACCCAAAGTTTATAATACGTGGAAGTATAGCATGTGTAGTTTATGTGAAGTCAAAGATGAAGCGGTTAATCACATGATAAGCAGATGCGGTAAGCTGTAAAAAACAAAATACAAGAGTATGCATGACAGGGTAGGATAGCTGATCTACTGGAAAGTGTGCAAGAGATTAAAACTTGACCATACTGACAGATTGTATATGCACACCCCGACTGTAATCAGTCACAATATAAGAAATAGAACATCTTTCTCTTTGCACATTTTACATTTTGAACTCTATACATTCTGATATTTTCTTTTTTTTTCCTTTATAATATACTAGAATCGTCGCCTGGGTAGAAGGGGGGGGGCACAAAAAGTTAGTCTCGCAGATCCATTATGATTGAATCTCCATTGATCCAGGCACTCTGAAAAGAATAATTAATGTCGCCTATCTAAAATACTAAATGGAAAAGAATTCCATGCTGTTATCATTCAAATTTTATTTTTTTAATCATCTCAAATCTTCATTATTTTTGCTCAAAAAACAAGATCTTATGATAGTGAATGTGTATATATATATTTACTTTGTAATTAATTGTTTTATTTTCATAGATTCCTCCGGACATACAAACACAGAAACTTCCCTTTTTATATATATATTTACCAACACCTTCGCACGAGCAGGATACGACACAAGGTCAATTTCTTAAGCGGAGTTCAACAGGTTTAAATTCAGAGTTTTCCTTCTCCTAGACTGGTTACCTAGCCATGGTTAAAGAACCCAGTCTGCCCTACTATTTACCCATAGCTGGAGAGAGAGTAGGATTCATACCTTTCCTAACGGTATTAGCGCTAAGTGAAAATGCAATTAACACGTCCAGGATTTGAACTCGGGGCGACGAGTCCATTTCCCATGACTTTAACCATTACACCACGCGCTTCCCTTTATATATGTATAGATGTCCTTAAGGCTTGTACTCGAGCAGCCATAATTAGTCGTTCGGTCTTTGTAACTCTCCATTTCTTCAAGCACAACCAAGACTCTTCTTCTTCTGCTGCTGCTGCTGCCTCCGTTGTTTGCCTGAAGTGTTGACCATGGAAACCCATCCTCCATCGCCACGATTCTGTATCTTCTTGTATGCTTTGTTCTTCTCACCTCTTCTGACTCACTTCCTCTAGCAGCGGAAGTCAATATTTCACCTCTGAGCCTTATATATGCGTCTAGATTTTGTCCTCTCACGTCAACACAATCTTCAACTGAAATCAATCTTCCTCCTCCTTTTCTCGGTAGATATAATCGATCATCATCATTATCTTATTCTCTGACGGCTTTTCCCAGCAGCTGTAATTGTGGGGTTTCACAAAAGACTGAATGACAGCAAGCCTCGTCAGCTCTCCAAGACCAGTTTAAGTATACATTAACCCAACCCCTTCGCTTGGAGCAAAATGCCGCACAAGGTCATGTTTAAATGGATTAAAGTTTGATTTAAAGCGTTTTCAAAGAATTCCTACTATGATTGCTACAATTTTTGCCTTCATCTTCCCCAACTTTCAAGGGTAATTAATTCGAAAGGTAAAGACTCCAAAATATTTAGAAATCATAAAAACGTTTATCTTTATTGTCAATGATGGTTACATCATTTTGAAAACTGAATATATATATATATATGTGTATGTATGTATGAGAGTAAGTAAACAAACAATGTGTTTATTTGATATGGCTTTTAGCCGACAATTTTTGGAGGATATGTGCTTAATTGAAGTCACACCTGATTTTTAGTTAATAATTAATGAATTTAGGCGGGCGTATATGTTCAAATGTAAGGCTAAACAAATCGAGAAAATGTAAATTCCTGAATGTACATTTCGACCTATTAGGTCTCATCAGCAAGGTTATAGACATGGGATATATATATATATATATATATATATATATATATATATATATATGCACAATCGCCATTTTTTCGGTCCTTTTTTGTACCCGCGGTAGAAGAAGAAGAAGAATGGTTTATTTTGACACATTACACAATATAAACAATGTCACATAAAATAAAAAACCTAATGTTGGTTAATATTATTTGTATTATTCGGGATATTGTCTTCATCTTCATTGTTATCTGTACAGCGTTTCGGCCGATATGCTCTCTGGCCTTCTTCAGGTATTTCTAGAAGGTTCCCGATTCCGAAAAGAAGGTTCTTGAATCAGAGAAAGCTCCCGACTCCGACAAGAAATACCTGAAGAACGCCGGAGGGCACAACGTTGTACAGATGACAATGGAGATGAGGACAATAGACCGAACTAATCCAAATAATGCTAATTATCAAGCCTTATCTAAAAAAAAATTCCGAGAAATAGTAATGTTGGTTGTTGTATTAATGAGTGGAGGATGATCACAAATTAGGACTGACCCTATTCTTATAGTGACCACCTCAGTTGTTTTTTGTTTTTTTATTTTTTTTTTATACAGTTTGAAAGTTGATTTGTGTATGTCTATGTCATACCAGCTCTTCGCCATGTCATTGAGGAAGCGTTCAACCTCAGAGTCGTTTTAAACTCCCTATATCACTTGTGGACGTTTTTGACATCCATGCATGACTTGCCATTCACTCATTAATTGGTGATACATCGGTTTAATGCCTTTTGCGTTCTTCTCAAACCGTATATCTGCGTGAACTTCACACTTGGCAGTAGCGACAATCGAGAGCTCCATTAGAAACGACTAGCTAGCAAAGACTGATCGTGGTAGCGAGGCGCGCGCAGATTCTGTAGGAACATAATTACAACAGTGTTCCAATAGTCTTATGGTCGGTTTCCCTGCGTAACCAGTGCTTTGGATACCTTACTTGTGGGATTTCTCTCGTATTTCAACTCTCGATCAAGATATTTATCCCGTTTTTCGTTTTTTTCTTAACGTTATCTCGGTGATCTGCTAAGAAAGTCGGTGTCAACTTGTCGACACGTTCGTTTTATCTTGTTGATTACCGCTCTTCTGGCAAGGATAATTATTTGATTCCTTCCAAGTTCGGCACACCCAATTCTACATGACAGTTTTTCAGTGAAGTCTGATTGACTCATTTCCTCATGTCTCCACCCTGTCGGCTGGGGCGTTAGAATGCACCAACTGCACCTCTGCAGAGGGGTAAGACTCCCCCAATGGGCCACCTATTTGCCGTGGGTGGCGACCCGTGATACTTAAGGATAGAAACAGGTGGATGAGCAGTCATGATTGCAATACCCACTTTGCCCTATCTTGGGCTAGACGGTCGGTGGAGAGGCCCCTCCGATCAATCGGCTGGTCACGTCAAGCCCTAGCACCATATGATTCCCCAACCCTATTGCCCTTATGGCAAGCCCCAACCCCTTTTATCATATGGGTGCTAGAAGGCGGTGGCTAAGGGTCTACATGTCCTGGGAATGACTTTAAACTCTATCTGATGGTGAGGTTCCAGTTCTGGAGGTTTGGGGAATGTGGAGCACCCTTCATCACCATTGCTCCCCGGTCCACTCTGACCCGGAGTGGTAGTATGTTAGGGTCCCACTATGGGTTAAATAGAAAATGTATTTATAAACAAATTTATTATCCATTAAGAATTGATTTATTTCAAAACTTTATCGGCATTAAATGACCCACTGAGTTTGATATGCCGTAAAACAAAACCAAATTATGTCTCCAGGAGACTTAAGTATTTTAGCTGGGGCCGGGTTAGTCATCGGTAGAGCGTTCGGCTCGAAACCACGAGGTTTCCTAGTTCGATACCGGCCTCACCAACAGCGTATGAGTAGCACAGGAGTCTGTGCGGTAAAGTAAGGACTGTGGTAGGTGGCGCTCCACCTCAGATGCTAAAACAATCTCCTTGGTCTAGCGCTATTGAAAAGGGGATAGACTCCCTCGCTGACTGGCTGATGCCGATTTTAGGCCGCCCCATCGACTTTTACTTTTTTTATGGGTCTGGATAGTCTCGATCCCCCTTTACAATTCCAGTACACTCTGTCTCTTTTCAATGCCTATGGCGCCCATTATAATGGCATCAATTAGAACTGATATCACCGTCATCATGTTCTCTAGATTGTTCAGCTCTATCAATAAGATCAAATATTTTCAATCTTTTATTTGCACTTTATCGTACACTGGAAGGCAAAATTGTTGTTTATTGACAAGTGTGAAGTATATATAAAAATGGAACCGGGTTAGCTCAGTCGGTAGAGCGTTCGGCAAAAAACACGAGGTTCCCAATTCGATACCGGCCCTCGCCAACACAGCGTATGAGTAGCACAGGAGTCTGTGCTGTAAAGTAAGGAACTGATGGTAGGTGTGGCGCTTCACCTCCGTAGTCTAGCGCTAGTGAAGACGGGATATACTCATCGCTGATTGACTGATACCGATTTTAGGCCACCCGATGGCTATATATATATATATATATATATATATATATATATGTGTGTGTGTGTGTGTGTGTGTATGTATTTCAATGTGTATGGTTGGCACTATTATACTTGAAAAGGCGGTAGTAATCCAACGTACAGTGTTAGTAGAAGAGTGCTCAATATCTGTGATAGAGCGTTGATAGATAAATAAATGGAAAAATAACAGGTTTAGCTTTTTTCTTTATTGGAAAATCATTATATATAATAATACCCAACAACATGGTTAAGAATCATGATTGAAAATGAAAACTAAGTTGTTGAATTTAATAATTTATTCCTTTATAACATGCTTCAGCTTCATCAAATAGTATTTAAAAACATGTTAAACAATAATGGAATTTATTCACATAATTGTTAATTAAAACTAGGTCTGGTCATCTGTCCAGGATTTTGTGATCCGTTTCCCAGAGAATTTTATGCGTCTCAATTTCCTGGAGATTCTACTTTGTGCATATACCCTTTGGCCAAATTTTAGTTTTTTGTACAATTCCGAGTGGATTACCTTTCGCAACCTTTCATGGGAGGAGTAACAAGGGAATAAGAAATTCACAAGCGGTCTCCAAACCCTGCATGCATATCCCGGTCAGGGGAAGAAGATGCCATTGTTTGACACAGATTTTATACAAACGCAGTGACAAGTATGCCAGAATCCGTTAATTCCAAATGATGGAGATGCCATTTGATTTTTGGATTATTCCTTTAACAGGGTTGTGGCCCTGATGCCAGAAAGAGATGCTGAGAAAGAAAGAAAGAAAAGAAAGAAAAAAAGAAAGAAAAAAAGAAAGAAAAGAGAAAAGAAAGAAAAAGAAAGAAAGAAAGAAAGAAAGAAAAGAAAGAAAAAAGAAAAAAAGAAAAGAAGAAAGAAAGAAGAAAGAAAAGAAAAAAGAAAGAAGAAGAAGAAAGAAAAGAAAAGAAAGAAAGAAGAGAATAAAGAAAAGAAAAAGAAAAGAATAAAGAAAGAAAAAGAAAGAAAAAAAGAAAAGAAAGAAAAAAGAAAAGAAAGAAGAAAAGAAAAAAGAAAAAAAGAAAAAAATAAAGAAAGAAAGAAAAAGAAAAAAGAAGAAAAAAAGAAAGAAAAAAAGAAGAAAAAGAAAGAAAAAAGAAAGAAAGAAAGAAAGAAAAGAAAGAAGAAAGAAGAAGAAAAGAAGGAAAAAGAAGAAGAAGGAAGAAAGAAGAAGAAAGAAGAAGAAAGAAAAGAAAGAAGAAAGAAGAAAGAAGAAAGAAGAAAGAAGGAAGAAAGAAAGAAAGAAAGAAAATATTAGCAAAAGAAAAATATTGAAAACAAAAGGAAAAGAAAATCAAAAAGACAGTTTTGAAAAAAAAAACAAAAAAAATCAGCTAAGAATACTATTGAAGATTTTAGAAGCAACGAAAATGCACTAAAAAAATAAAGAGTATTTATTGACACAAAAGCTCTTAAAAATAAACAAACCATTGAAAATATCAAAAATATTAGAAAAATATAAAATCGTAAACTTTCAATTTTCTATCATTGTTTCCTCAACCTATTTGGTCATTAACGGTTAAAAAATGGTAAATATTCTGTGTGAAATTCAATAGAATCGCCGTAAACTAACGGAAGAATTCGCGAAAGACTTACATTTCAAATCTTAAGACTTACTTAGCCAGACACTAATATCCAATGCATCACGTGACCTAACAATGAATGAAATCACGAAAGCACAGAAAAAAATGTCGTCTGCATTTGTCGCGGCTCTTGCGTAGCGATTGGTTGGTAGTTATTGTTGGACGAATGGGTCGGCGAATAAGCGAGTAAACAGATTGTTGTCCATCTCCTGCAAAACGACATTGGAAATTAAGATTCTCTTTTTCTTTTTCTTTTTTTTTTTCTTTTTTTTTTTTCTTTTCGACCTGCAATTCATAGCGGAACTAATTCCCGCAGCGGAAGAACATAACTAGGTAAACAGTCGACCTGTCTGAGACGACGACGTACATCCTGCAGCCCAAGCATCTGAATGGCAAAGAATGATTGCCAATCGTATGGAAAAAGAAGAAAAAAAAAGCAACAAAAAAAGCTGATTACTCTGATCATTGTGGCTTTGTTTCTACGGACGCATATCGACAGACTCGACCGCAATAGTCTCGGTGTAAGTTAGAAAGAATGGACAGACACGGAGATGACATATTTTAGCAGTATAAGAATATACAGTAGGGTAGATCGATTTTTCTCTTTAAAAAATATCATATTGTCTCTAATCAGTGGGGGGGGGTCACAGTCAAGTCTGGCGCAAGGTTCCAATCAACAGTCTAAACACTCCCAACTGTATCACGCTCCAAAATCCAATACCCAAAATTATTTCTTTGTCCCGCTCGTCTCGATAACAGAATACTACTGCAGTCGTTCTCCCTGGTCTGTGAGAATAAGTCCTTTAAATACATCTCAATTTCACCACATCCAGGCTCCTCACTCATAATTGTCCGTGCAGCACGTGCGACACTAGTCAGCACGGTGCGACCACCTACATCCGGGCCACTATGCTATTTCTTATTTCACTGATCGTCCACGGCTCTCACATTCTGAAGGAAGTGGGTTCGACTTTAGGTCAGTCCTACACGCCAGGCAAAGCCTAGCCCGCTTCCCTCGAGAATACGGCAAGTCTACACGCCCGCCACTCTCTCTGTCACACCGTGTTGCACCAGGTAGGTCTCCTCTCTCATTACATTCTCCATTTATGCGAAAGTTGTGTTAGTATACTGATACTGATATCAAACATTAGATCTTTTACTTGTACGTTTGTTTGAGGATCAAAATCGTCTGTTAAAGCTTAATTAATGAGGTAAAAAAACAGCATGTCAGAGGTGATGATCTAGGTCGGCCACATTTTCAATTTGAATTCTATTTATAATATTTAATTGTTTTATTTTAATAAGATATAATAACTCTGGTTTGAATATTGAAAACGGTAAATTTTCAAACCAATTTCTAGGCTGAATTTTGTGAAAATGAGGATTTTTTAGTACATTTTAGTGACGATATTTGATGATAATTGATAAGTGTATACTAAAACACAACGTTCGCATAGATGGACAATTTGATATTTTTAAAAAGTGAAAATTTGACCTACCCTAAAATACAATCAGTAGGCTTTCAGACCGTCGGCCGAATGATTATGAAAGAAACTAAACGTTTTATTCAACTAGAGAGATGCTTTTTTGGCAAAATATATTGCTCTTCATGTATCGCAGTGCATTATGTGTTACATAATTATTAGATACCTAATATTTATGTGCAATAGTGTAGAAATCAAAATGGCTGTTATAAGTTGCAGCCCACGGCCTTGAAGGTTGAATGACAAGGCTTGACCTCAGTCCTAACCTTCCGCTGGATACCGTGAGAATCGGTGGAGAAGACCCTCTTCCGGTTTAGATTAGAAATAGATTTCAGTCAGTCGCCGAGAAACTAGCGAGGGTGTGATCGTGTTATAACACGCTCCGACTCGATCGCGCAGGTAGTCTGGTGGGGATTTCGAAATAAAATATGATCTAAGTAAATCGAAGTATTGTGTTATTATCTAAAACTACCAATGACACAGGGCTTCTGATAAAGAGAAATCCCCAATGGAAGACCAGACGCGAAGTCCCAAGAGAAGTCCAGACGAAGAAGAGATGTTAAGAAAGACCTAGAAGAAGACGTAAGATAGAAAAGAAGAACAGAAGAAGAATAGAAGAAAGTAAGAGGTATACAACATATGTAGTACAAAGTATATATAATATATATTATATATATATATATATATAATAGGTAAATAGATCAATAATCTCCAAACACTGATAAATATTAATATCTAAATAAATTTATCAATTTATTATCTATGACAATCAATAATATAAAATTTATTTATTATCTATGACAATCAGTAATAATATAAAAATTATTTATTATCTATGACAATCAGTATAATATAAAAATTTATTTATTATCTGACAAAGTAATAATATAAAAAAATTATTTATTATCTATGACAATCAGTAATAATATAAAGGTAAATAGATCAATAATCTCCAAACACTGATGCCAAATGGCTTTGGCATCAAATTAAACCATTCTCAAAACATCGCTTTGAAATAGATAGGACAGGTATGACTTGACATGTTCATATTTACCAACTCATCCGCACGAGCCGGAGGCGACGCAAGGTCAATTTCTTCAGCGGAATTTAGCAGGTTTGAATTCAGACTTTTCCTTCTCCTAGACTGGTTACCTATCCATGGTTAAAGATCACAGTCTGTCCTGCTATTTGCCCATAGCTGGAGGGAGAATTGGATTCATACGTTTCCCATGGGTATTAGCGCCATGTGAAATGCCAACAGCTTCGTCCAGGGACTGAACTCGGGTCGACGAGTCCATTTTAAACGACTCTAACCATTAGACCAAAGATGGTTTCTACTTATACCACGGCAAAATTTTACTCAACACTAATGTACATTTCACAGATAAAATAAATGTCATTGGTTTTCAGATGCTTCAAGATAAATATCGGACTAAAAGAGTTTTGGTAAATCTGAAATTTTCAACAAACACACCGAAGAAATATAGAATAAAGAAAGGAAAGGCAATGAAATGAAAGAACTTAAGTAAATAGCAAAAAGAGAAAGAAAAAAAAGAAAGAAAAAAGAAAAAGAAATGAAATGAAAGGTAGTAAAAAAAGGAACGTAAAAGAAAGAAAGAAATAAAGAAAGAAAGAAAGAAATGAAAAGTAGAAAAAGAAAAGGGACGTAAGGAAAGTGTAAAAAAAATAGATAAAGAAAGAAAGGAAGAACAAAAACAAGGGTGAGTAGAAAGAATGAAAGAATGAAAGAAGTTCAGAGAGAGAGAGAGAGAAAGAGAGAGAGAGAGAGAGAGAGAAAGAGAGAGAGAGAGAGAGATAGAAAGAGAGAGATAAAGAGAGAGATAAAGAGAGAGAGAGAGAGAAAAAATAAAAATGCAAGGAAATAGTAAAAAATAGATAAAGAAGTAAAGATCGAGGGAGAGTAGAATAGAAATAAAGAAGGAAGGAACGGAAGGAAAGAGGAAAGAGAAAAGAAAGAAATAAAGAAAGAAAGAATAAAGACAAACACACGTCAAATAGAAAGGCCAGTGAAAAGCAATAAAAACGAAAAGAACGTAAAAGGATTTTTTAAAGAAAGAAAGGAAGAACTAGGAAAATCTATGAAAAAGAAAAAAAGAACGCAAAGAAAAAGAAAGAAAAAGGAACAAAGAAAAATTGAAAGAAAAAAAGAAAAAGCAAGGGAAAGTAATGAAGACAGAAGCAAGGTAAGAAAAGAGCAAAAAAGAAAGAAAGGAAGAAAGAAAGAAAGAAAGAACGGAAGAAAGAAAGAAAGAAAGGAAGAAAGAAAAAAAAGAAAAAGAAAGAAAGAAAGAAAGAAAGAAAAGGGAATATAAAAAGCAAGGGAAAGTAATGAAGACAGAAGCAAGGTAAGAAAAGAGCAAAAAAGAAAGAAAGAAGAAAGGAAGAAAGAAGAAAGAAAGAAAGAAAGAAAGGAAGAAAGAAAAAAGAAAAAGAAAGAAAGAAAGAAAGAAAGAAAGAAAGAAAGAAAAGGAACATAAAAAGCAAGGGAAGTGAAGACAGAGGCAGGTTAAGAAAGAGCAAAAAAGAAAAAGGAAGAAAGAAAGAAAAGGAAGAAAGAAGAAAAAGGAAGAAAGAAAGAAAAAGGAAGAAAGAAAGAAAGAAAGAAAGAAAGAAAAAGGAACAAAGAAAGATCGAAAGAAAAAAAGAAAAAGCAAGGGAAAGTAATGAAGACAGGAGCAATGTAAGGAAAGAGCAAAAAAGAAAGAAAGAAAGAAAGAAAGAAAGAAAGACAGAAAGAAAGAAAGACAGAAGGAAGGAAAGGCAGAAAGAAAGAAAGAAAAAGGAAGAAAGAAAGATTGAAAGAAAAAAATAAAGACCAAGAGAAAGCAATGAAGACAGAAGCAAGGTAAGAAAAGAGCAAAAAAGAAAGAAAAAATAAAGAAAGAAAGAAAGAAAGAGAGAAAGAAGAAAAAGAAATATTTAACAGAGTACGGAAAGAAAACAGAATTACAAAAAAAAAATGAAAGAGAAACAAGACGGAACGAAATAATGACAAAAGGACGAATGAAACGGTTGAGGACAAAAAGAAAGACATTGATAGGAAGCGTACACGTTTGTGTTGTCTGCTCCAAGCGGACAATAATGGAACTATTCCATTTGAGTTTACTCAGACAGAAAGTAAAGCGAATAATAAAATGTTACAGCCCCAGATGTCCGCGAGCACAACAATACTCGACATTTTTCTACGTTTTTCTAAAAATTTGTTTTCATTATATTTTTGCTGTGAACATTTATTTTTGTTTTGGATTCTATAATCATTGTTTGTTTTTTTTTTCTTTTTCTTTATATTTGAATTCAAAAGCATTTTTTTTATCATTTGTTAACTATCTTTTAAATACACCGTCTGTTTTCTTGCGTAAACTGTCAATGATTTTTTTTGTTTTGTTTTATTTGTAGTTGATTTTCTGTTTATTGTTTGATATTAAGAAGTTGAGTTTCCTGAAGAGGGAAAGAGAAGCGTGTCGAACAGATGAGCATACGAGAGTTGAATAATAGAAAGAAAAAAAAGAATGAATGCTGAGAAAGAAGAAGAAGAAAAGACTAATATGGATGTAAAAAATGACTGAAAATAAAAAGAATATCAATTAAAAATGTGATAATGAAAGGAAAATGCCCAAAAGATAGAATCGAATGAGAGGGTGAAGCAGGAATATCTACAATCATTGAAGAAGGAAAAAAAAGGAAAGATATTAGAGAATAAAAAATGAAAAAGTGAAAGAAAGAAAGAAAAATGAAGGGAAATAGCTAAAGAAATAAATAAAAAGGAAGACGGAAAGGATATGTTGGTCGGCTGGGTTTTACGGCATGTCAACCCTTGGGTCATTTTATGCCGAATACATCTATTGGCAAAAAAATGATTAATGCTGACAAAGTTTTGAAATAATTTCATTTTTAATGGATAATACAATTTGTTTATAAATACATTTTTCTATTTAACCCATAGATGGGACCCTAACAGGTACTACCACTCCGGATCAGATTGGACCAGGGAACAATGGTGATGAAGGGGTGCCCCACATTCCCCAAACCTCAAAAACTGGAACCTCACCATCAGATATAGTTTAACGTCATTCCCAGGACATGTAGACCCGTAGCCACCGCCTTCTAGCACCCATATGATAAAAAGGGTTGGGGATTGCCATAAGGGCAATAGGGTTGGGACAATCATATAGGTGCTAGGGTTTGACGTGACCAGCCGATTGATCAAATAACAAATGAAAAAGTGAATGAAAAGGAGAAAGAAAAAAGACCTAAGAGAAATAGAAGAAAGAAAGAAAGAGAAAAAAGAAATACAGAAAGAATGGTAAGAATTATGGAAAATACGAACAAAGAAAACATGATGAAATAAAGAAAGAAAAGAAAAGAAAAGGGAGTTGAAAGAAAGAAAGAAAGAAAGAAAGAAAGAAAGAATACTACATGAACGTAAAATAGAAAGAAGGAAAAAAACTCAATGATAGGATATTAAAGAATAATAATTTTAAAAAAGTGAAGTAAAAGGAAAAAGAAAAAGAAAGAAAGAAATAGAGGAAGAAAGAGGAAAAAGAGGAAAAGAGAGAAAAAGAGAAGAAAGAGAGAAAAGAAAAAAATACGGAAAGAACAGAAAAAAATACGGAAAATAAGAAAAGAAAAACACGATAAACATAAAAGAAAAGAATCGGAAGGAGAAAGAAAGAAAAAAGAAAGAACGAACGAAAGAAAGAAAGAGAAGAAGAAAGAGAGAAAGAAAGAAAGAAGAAAAGGTACAAGAAATTATGAAATAAAGACAGAAGATAAAGAAAGCAGCAATGCTGAAAAGTAATAATTTTCAAATTACTCTCGCAGATCATGTTCCCCGAAGTGATTATTTATCCTCATACGTGGCCTTGTGCCAGACTAAACTAATTTGTCTGTGGTGTAGGCGATCATTTCAAATGCTAATTTTCTTGGCACCCAAGCTATGTGGAAAAATAGGACGACCCAACATGATCATGCAACGCGTAAATACTCCATATCTGATTTGTTAAGCTCAGTAAATTCCATAAAGGATGAAAGAAAAAAAGAAATTTAAAAAAGAAAAAAAGAAGGATAACGAATAAATTGTTCCAACAACAAAAAATAAAAAGAGAGGAATAATAATATTTAAAAAAAATAGATGATAATAACCATTCTGTTTTCTATTGAAGAAGAAGAAGAAGAAGAAGAAGAAGAAGAAGAAGAAGAAGAAGAAGAAGACTTTTTATGCCAGAGAGAAAAAAGCAACTATAATAAGAACAAAAAGAAAGAAAGAAGATATATAGAAGGTAGAGATAATGCTATGCAAAAAGAAATGAAGGATTAAAATGGGGAAAAGAAAAGAAGGGAATATAGAGGTAATGAAATGGAAGAGATGGATAGATGGATAGATAGGAACAGACTGAAATAGATAGATAGACAGGAACAGACTGAGATAGATAGATAGACAGGAACAGACTGAGATAGATATATAGATAAATATATAGATAGATAGACAGAAACAGACTAGATAGATAGATAGGAACAGACAGATAGATAGATCGATAGATAGAAAGACAGATAGATAGATAGATACAGACAGACAGACCAGACAGATAGAAACGACAGGACAGGACAGACAGACAGACAGACAGACAGATTAGGAACAGACAGACAGATACAGACACAGATAGATAGGACAGACAGACAGACAGATAGATAGACAGACAGACAGATAAGATAGGAACAGACAGACAGATATATAGATAGGAACAGACAGACAGACAGATAGATAGGAAAGACAGACAGACAGATAGATAGATAGGAACAGACAGACAGATAGATAGATAGATAGATAGATAGATACGAACAGCGACGATAGTAGATACGAACAGCAGACAGATAGATAGAACAGGGCAAAAGAATCAACAGATGAATAAATTTGCTTTAGAGAGAGAGAGAGAGAGAGAGAGAGAGAGAGAGAGAGAGAGAGAGAGAGAGAGAGAGAGACCCTCAATGGATTTAATAGAAAAACATGATTATAAAAACTGAATGTTCATTAAGATTAGATCTATTTCAAAAACTTTGCCGGCATTAAATGACCCACTGAGGTTGATATGCCGTTAAACAAACCAAACCAAACTATACCCCTATGGGTAGAATTTGTAAGTATCGGGTAGAGAAGGTTTGAAAAATCTGAATCAGTATTCATTGGCCAGCGGAGGAGGCAGCAGCCCAAGCTCTTGCTCCATCTTCGCTTGCCACATACATCATGATCTGTTCCCGCTATTGCATATAACAATCTCCTTAATCTTGTCCACAGTCCCGACCTTATCACCCTTAGGGCAATCCTGACACTTTTTTCATATATGTACTAGAAGGTGTGAGGTTCTAATTCTGGAGCACTGGGGGTGTGGATTAGCCCTTCACTGACATTACTCCCAGGTCCACTGTGACCTGGAGTTGTAGTACCTGTTAGGGCTCTATCTATTAAGGTTAAAGGGATTAAAAATTGGTTATACAAAATAATCCTGTTGTCTTACATACTAACAATTTGTTCAAAAACAAACTATTTACCTACAAACAATTTCGATACAAATCATATTTACAAAAATAAAGATATCGATAATTGCCACCTGTCCGCGTTCAACCCTTTCAGATTGTTCGACTAGTTGAATGACTAATAAAAAATTTGATTGTTTTGTTTTGTTTTACAGCATATCAACCCTTTTCAGGTCATTTAAGGCCGAATCAAGTCATTTTGATAAAAGGTTTTATGATTCAAATACTTAATATCTTCATATTGGTATGAACAATTTTAATTAACTTCATGTTTATTAATAAATACCGGTGGTTGACACTCAGCCACCTGTAGCGAGATGGTGAATGTCCTGAGTTTTGCGAGGACTACTATTAGAAAAGAGAGGAAGAAGAAATAAGAGTTAGTAAAGTTTTTAAAAAAGTGATGAACACAAAACGGTTTGTCGGGAACTTGACCGGGGCGTGAACCCCAAATGGAGAATCGAAAGCCAACCGGAAGTTTCGGATGTTGACCGGAACCGGAAGTCACGTGGTGACGTGGAACGACGAAGAAAAATACCGGTCTCTTTTTGCTTTCCGGGGCCTAGGGGAACGGACGGGCCTCTGGTCCCTAGTGTGGGTTAGGGATACAGTAATTTAACAGTGTTCTCTCTCTCTCTTTCTCTCTGCCTTTCCTCCTCTCCAACACAACCAACGAGAAGAGCCCTGGCAATAAAAGCTACGCAGCTTGTGACGATATATTTCTCGCGTTGTACTTTTTTTTATCGACAAGAAGACCGCCACGTGCCGAACACCTTTTTAGTGTCGTGAATTTGGAGGCACGTTGACAAGACCTGCTATACAACATATATCGCTTTTGGTACTTTTTTTATCGACAAGATTACCTTTTTAGTGTCGTGAATTTGGAGGCACGTTGACAAGACCCGCTATACAACATATATCGACACCGCCACTTTACACACCGCCTTCTAGCACATATGTGATAAAACGGGGTGGAATATTTGCCATTTGAAGACTACTGTCGGACAATCATATAGTTGCTAGGGCCTGACATGACTTCTTCAATCGATCCTCTTCTCTAAAGTTTGGTTTTGTTTTGTTTTACAGCATATCAACTGTTTTTGGGTTATTTAATGCTGAATCAAGTCATTGTTCTATCAGATTGCTTACAGTAGCTGCTGATGCTTATATGATTACCCATCTAAATACTGAACAAGTACATCGCTTCTTAACCTCGGTTATCTAGCGAAAACCGATGCTTTCAACATGACTTGACCGTCGGCCCTTATGTAGACACATAAGGGCCGAAGTGGAGTGTTTCATGTTACGGAACAACTTAGTACCCGGATCATACACCGCTCACCAAGAACAATCGTGTCTTTAGGCATTACGGGTCGCCATCCACGGCCAGTAGGTAGCACAACAGAGGTTCAATCGGTGTATTCTACAGCCGCAGCTGACGGGACTGTCTATTAAAAGGGTGTTCACTTTGAACGTATTAGTGATCAGGTTTGAAGCGTTGCAACCACTTTATTTTTTAAAGTGGTTTAGCGTACGTAAAAAGTAAAGTCGTCGGGGTGGCCTAAAGTCGGTATCAGCCAGACAACGAGGAAGTATATCCCCTTTTCACTAGCGCTAGACAAAGGAGATTGTTTTTGACGTCTGATGTGGAGCGCCACACCTACCATCTACTCATCAATTTATAGCACAGATCTCTGTGATACTCATTCACTGAGTTGGCGAGGGCCGGTATCGAACTCCGGAACCTCGTAGTTCCTAGTCCGACGCTCTACCGACTGAGCTAAACCGACCCTTAATACTTCTTAATCACGGGACGAAAAGGAGTGAAAACGAGAAGAAAGAAGCCGCCACAGAAAAGAGAGCCAGAAAGAAGGAGAGATAACAGCGACGCCAGCAATCATCACTGTTTGTTTGCAGTCACTGCACCAGAGATTGCCATTCAAAAATTGGTCTGTTCAGCCACTCACACAGTTGCAGATAAAAAAAGGTAGACACTACGCCATCGTCTCTAGTAGATGCCAAGGATGCCAACACAATTTCTTAATTCAGCGCAGTTTCCAGGGACAAACCTCCAATATTCTAGAGAAAGACCTCGTGCATATTTGTTTTGAATTTGACCGTCACACAATACACAAGCTCAGTTAATGGTGGCTTATTTATTAATTAAGAATGCTGTTCAGACATGCGCATTAAGAATACTTCTGATTGATTTTTCTAAGTTACATCAGCAGCGCAATGATACTTTGAAGAAGGATACTTTCTGAGTAGTCCTTTTAGTTGAAAGAAAGAAAGGAAGAATGTACAAGTTGATGAAAAGCAATAAAAAGGCAGGGAACCCGAGGAAAGAAAAAGAAAGAAAGAAAGAAAGGAGGAAAGAAAGAAAGTAGATAAAAACACCAAAAAGTAAGGAAATGTAACGAAAGAAAGAAAGAGAAAAAAAGAAAAAGTAGATGAAAAACAGCAAAAATTGTGGGAATGTAAGGAAATAAAAAGAAAAAGAAAGAATAAGCACATGAAAAGCAACAAAATAAGAAAGAAAAAAGAAAGAAAGAAAAAAATAAAATATGAAGAACAATATATATTTTTGAAATGGAAAGAAGCAAGAAAAAAAAAATGAATGAAAAAAAGAGAAAAAGAAAGAAAAAAAGGAAAGAAAGAAGGAAGTAAATGAAAAAGTGAGGGAGCCATAAAAGTAAGAATGAAACAAACAAAGAAACAAAGAAACAAAGGAAAAATGAAAAGAATGAACAGAAATAAAGAAAGAACACATGGAAAGCAAAGAAAATGAGATTGAAAGAATGAAAAAAAAGAAGAAAAAAAAAAGAAAAAAAAAACCCAAAAACAAACATAGAAACGAAAAAAATAAAATACAAAGAACAATATATTTTTGTGAAATGGAAAGAAGAAGGAAAATTAAAGAAAAAGAAAAAAAAGA